>JBBPQP010000828.1:0-16943 GCA_038092555.1 Boletus subgraveolens
ATTGGATCCCAGTCAACCAACTCTAACCGTGGACCATTCCCCCCAGCCTGACCTGGGCCCCATACCCCGTCTATCCACTCCCCACCCTGACAGCCCCAATGTATCCCTGGAACGACTGGAGCATACCAGGTGCTTCAAATGTAAACAGCTTGGGCATCTTCGGAAGGACTGCCCCTGGTACCGGTGCCGCTTTTGCTGCGTTGTCGCCCCAGGACACGTCATGTCCCTCTGTCCCAACTGCCGTTGCACCCATTGCTATGCCCGTGACCATCTTTGGCATACCTGCCCCCATGACATCCCAGACCCCAATTGGGATCTCACCGACTACGAGGTCAATGAAGGAGACCACAGCAGATGAAGTCTTATCTGAGATGGAACTTCAGATCAACGAAGGGGGTAATGTTACAGTTAAGGAGGAGACCCCTTATCATTTTCCTTCTATGTCTCCTCCTCCTCTCCCACCAACTCCTGACTCCTCGTCAGTTACCCCTCCAACCCATCTCAACCATCCTGGCTCCTCTCTATTTGCCTCACTGTTCTCCGACCTAAGGGACTACAACATTCCTACCTCTATGTGGGCCGACCTGTTAGACGAATCCCTCTCTGAGGGATGAGGCTATCCAGCATCAGAACAGAGACCTCCTCTTCATCGCCCCCGGATATTTTCCCCTCCATATTGCCTTCGGATTTCCCCTTTCATCTCGTCTGACTCTTCTTTACTTATTTTGACTCATCCAGACACTGCCTCCTCCATAGCCTCTCTTGCAGCTATACATTTCCCTTTTATATCCTGACTGTTGATCTCATGTGCCTCACGACGCGACATGTTTCTTACCATATATATACTTCGGACTCCGATACTGGCCCTAGAGTCCTCACTATATATATTAGGGCGCACCTGTATGCCTTTCTTTCCTTAACCTTAATCTACACTATTTCGTGTGGACTTCTGTTCCTCGAGATCCCCTCCCTCGTGCCTCACCTCTTCTCTGCCTCATCCTCCCTTCTACCAACTCTGGGCCAGTCCCAGTACTGCTAGCTTCGCCAGGCCGTTCACACTTAACTCCTATACGGAGGTGACCAAGTGTAGGAACGAGGTCTCAACTTAACTCCTTCCAGGAGAGGTCAAGTCGACGCTACACAAATGTGTACCATTGTTATGGGTCGTAACAGTGATGGCAGTGTGAAATCCAAAATCCCTACATAGCAAAAATTTGCATTACTTAGAAGCACCATGTTCTAGCAACCCCCACTATGGTGACATCTAGCCTAGACACAGTTGATGATTTATATTTTATTGGCAGGATACACAATGTTTTTAATTATTCCAACTTTATATTTTGCCAAACTGGTATCAAAGTTATACATGCTTCACACTGCTTATGAGTTTTACTTAACTATCAAATTTAAATTCACACAGTACCAAGGCACACAAAAAGTGACTACAATCTATGGTAACAAAAGGCTATCAGGGTGATAGCAGGAAATGCCTGGAAGCTGTATTAAAGTTAGGGCATGGTATCATATATCACACTTATTTGAAATATATCATAAGGAAATAGAAGGGCAGAAGATCAGTTTAGATGAAAAAAAAAAACTAAATAGAAAGATAATTCAAAGAGAGAGGGGGAAAATAGGCTTTTTGTGAAATTAGGTTGATTAGCAATAAATGCATACAAAATAAAGTGAAAACTCACCTGGCAATGGAAGGGAGAAGGAGGGAAGACTTGCTGTGAAATCAAGTTGATTAGCAAAAAAAATGCTTACCAAATGAAATGAAAACTCACCTGGCAGTGAAGGAAATAAGGATAGGTGGTAGACTGAGTGTGAACTCAAGTTTAATAGACAAAAGGCATACCAATAAAGCAGAAAACTCACTTTCTGAATGATGGTAGAAGGGGAGATGGTGGAGATAGAAGGGAAGAGGCTCTCAAACCTTGAGCTGTGTGTCTGATCTGTGGTATGTGAAGGAGCAGCACAGCTGCCAGTCCACAGACCTGTGGCAACCAACCAGATGCACTCTTTATCCACTTATTTGTCTCACTTATACACCCATTTCAGAAATTCTTGTCTGAGCAGCACAACTGCACCAAACAAATCCCAAAAATAAAAAAATTCAGAAAATCCTTGTGTTGCTCACTCTCACCCCTCACACTTGTTAAACTACTTAACTAGACTCCAATCATGGCTAGCAGTGAAGGCGATGACACTACACTCAATTTCAAAGCTTATGACAACAATTTCGAAGCTTTGAATAATGACTTTGAAGCTTATTACAGTGGCACCAACTTCGAAGTCCATGGCACTGACACCTTTGATGACCACACCAGCAACAATGCAGGCTCTGAGTCTGATGTGGAATTCAATTGGGATGGAGCTACAAATGATGTTGTAGGGTGGTCTGATGGTAAAGTGACTGCTGATGAGCTTGATTTGTCCACAGATGACTCAGAGGAGATTTCAGCCACTGTTATGGTTAAGAAGGAGACCCCTAATCATTTTCCTTCTTCGTCTCCTCCTCCTCGTCCACTGACTCCAATCCCCTTGTTGGTCACCCCCCCTCTCCACCTCAACCATCCCGGGGCCACTCTCTTCACCTCCTTGTTCTCCGACCTCCAGGACTACCACATCCCAACCTCCATGTGGGCTGACCTCTTAGACAAGTCTCTCTTTGAGGGATGAGGCTATTCCTCCATCGGGCAGACATCTCCACCACCGCCTCCAGATACTCCCTTTCTCCACCACTGCCTCCAAATCTCCCCTTTTATCTTATGACTCTTACTTTACTCTCTGTGACTCGCTCTGACACTGCCTCCCCCATAGCCTCTCTCATGGCTATATGTGTACCCTCTTATATCCAGCTCGATGATCTCATGTGCCTCGCAACGCGACATGTCTACTTCCTTATTTATCCTTAGGACTCTGATACCTGCCCTAGAGTCCCTGGTATATATATTAGAGTGCCACCTGTATGCTTCTTTCTCCTTAGCCTTGATATACACTATTTTGTGTACTGTCAAACTGTTCCTCAAGATCCCCTCCCTCATGCCTCGCCTCTCCTCTGCCTCATCCTCCACTCTTCCAACTCTGGGCCAGTCCCAGTACTGCTAGCTTCGCTAGGCCATTCACACTTAACTCCTTTGGAGGTGCCCAAGTGTAGGAACAAGACATGGTTTTTCACAAACATGTACCATTGTTACTGGTCCCACTCTATCCAGAGCATCTTCTAGTGGCCACCATCACCAACCCGAGATACAGGTTGACATCCCCATCCAACCCCCCATCTCAGAAGCCCCTAGAGAAGACTCTTCCCCTGACGACAACGGACAGACATACGAAAGCTTTGTTAGAAGAACTGACCTCCTCCCGGACCCACCCAACGACCCTGAATCCGGAGACGAAGATGACAACGAAGATAACAACAACATGCCCGGAGTTAAAGCTGCCCTACCAGAGGAGTTCTCTGAAGAATCCGCAGATGCAAACAGATGGCTCATGGCTATGGAAGGCTACTTCTCCCTCAATGGTACACTTGGAGACCTCACCAAGGCCTACGTCTTTCTCAATAGAATGCAGAAAGGACGAGGGAAGGCCTTTGCAGAAGCGTGGCTTGCCAAAATCAAGGATGGCAGGATACCCCATGGAGAAACCCACTTTGGTGCAATCAAGAACGCATTCACCAACACCTTCACCCCTTACAACACTGCTGCCCAGGCATGAGTTGAACTCTTTTCACTGGTACAGGACACAAGAGATCCCTGAGGGTTTGAGAAATACATATCAAGTTTCTCACTCCTCTCCATATGATTCAAGATCACCAATCTCAACACCCTATTGGAATGGTACCTTAGAGGACTCGACCCCCAAATTGCCACTCAACTTACCATGTCCGGAACTCTCCAAACTGCTACCTCTATGGAAGATGTCTACAAGAAGTCGTCAGAAATTGAGGGAAACTATAAGCGGATCCGAAACATCAGGAGAGGACCGAAACCGGCTTATGGAGGCCATGGTCATGCTCGCGATCCCAATGTTATGGATGTTGATAAAATCACCCTCAGTCCTAGCCAATGTCTTAAGTGCATCCGGGAGCATAGGTGTTTTATTTGCAAGAGGAAAGGCTGTTCTATGAAGAATCATCCAGGCTATCAGAAGAACGACGGTCTGCCTACTGGAGCAAGAACCAGAGCTGTGGAGACCCAACCTCCCATTGGGAGACCATTCTCTGCCACCTCAGACCTGCTGGATGAATTCATCAAAGACCTTTCGCATGGGCAAAGTTGGAATGAAATTCTGAGGACACTAAGGTCCTCCTTTGACGTTGTAAGGACTGTAAAGTCCTTGGGTTCGTATCCTACCCTATCCGGACTGCTGGCAGCCCTATCCGCCTCAAGTCCATCAAGTCCGCATATCCGGACAGCCTCAATCCGACTTGGACCACTTCATTTTCAATCCGGACCATCTGTTTTTAGTTATATTGAGGTACCATTTACTTAGCAACGAGTCCAGCATTTATTCCTTTGCTTTCAAACACTTCTATTTAGTGTTTTAGTTAGTTTAGAAGAGTCTAAGGCATTCCTTGGACTATAAAATCCTTGTATTCGAATCCAGAATACCATCTTTTCGCTCCCATCATCTTTGTCTCTCTTGTCTCAGTCTGGCCCTCATCCTAGGCCATTCCTATCATATCTGGCCCTCATTCTAGGCCTCATTTCTCATATCCGGTCCTCGTCCTTGACCAGAATTCCCTTCCTGCACATTTCGTCTCATGCTGTTTCCTTTTTGAGTAATATTTGTCAGCGATGCATTGTGGTCAGTCGCACACTAACCCTTCATACTGACAACCCAACTACAAACCCCTTGGGACGCCTCTCCCCTCACACCTCCTACACTTTTTATTTACTTTACAACGCATTCCACACCTCATCAGAACCCTTCCTTGCAAGCAAATAGATCCCTCAAGTCGGACTTGCTCTCACCTTTAACACCACTCGATTCCAGATCCCAGGTCTTATCTTCCCTTTCCTCCCCATTGTCATGGGAGCTCTCGCTGCTGTCATCAGTATCGTCTGAACACTCTCCATCGCTGTCATTAGCCTTTCTCTTTGACAACACTACCGATCCGCTTCCTCCTACTCAATCCGCTACCCATCAACACCCAACTGTCCCATCTTCATCGATAGTTCCACCTCTCTCCACATCATTGCCCATACATCCAACATCACTTCCACCGCCTACCCAACTCAATCCAGTACCACCTATGGCTCATCAACAACCGGCCCTTATGCCTCTCCAAGGCACACCCAACATACTAAAATTTGATGGCAAGACACCATCTCAGCTTCCTTGCTACCTTGAAGATATTCAGCTTCTAGGTGACCAAGCAGGACTCAACAATGCAGGCAAGATCAAAGCCACCCTCTGTTATGCTGATCTCAACAAAGCTGAAGTCTGGAAGACCCTTCTGGAATTGACTGCAAACCCAGCAGATTGGGATGACTTCATCACGGCTGTAAAGAAGTTGTATCCTGGATGCGAAGGTACTAACCATTATTATTGAGCTGACATCCAGTACCTTGCAGAGGATTATCAGAAAAAGCAGATGCATAGCCAGGATGACCTGGAAGAGTATACCAGAAAGTTCACTAAGGTATCTGCTACCTTGATTGCTAACAAGAAGCTGTCCGAGATGGAACACAACATGATTTTCCTAGCTGGGTTTCCATCAATTATCCAGGATCAGATTTGTCACTGGTTGGCTATCATCAAGCCGGACCTCCATCTGGATGATCCCTATCTGATGGAAGACGTCATTGAGGCTGCAAAGTTCTTACTCACTGGCTCAGCTCTTCACTCTTACTACAATCCTACCAATATCCTTCCTCAATCCCAACCACCTTATCAGCCTTGCTGTACCACCAATACTTCCAACACACCTGTCCCTAGCTTCAATCTGCCTCTGTCCCTCAAGATGGAATTGAAATTGAACACTCAGGCCAGACCCCACTGCAAATTCTGTGCAGGTGTCGGTCACTGGACTTGAACTTGTTCCATTTGCCTCGAGTACCTTAATACTGGAAAGGTAGTTTGAGGAACCGATGGCAGACTCTATATGCCTGATGGATCTGACATTCCATGAGTACCAGGAGGACGCTGTCTCAAGGATGCTATTGACCACACCCTCACCAACCAGTCCAACACTGGATTGTTGTCTCTCACCTCAAGGGATCTGCCCCCCCATCTCACCACCAATATTCTGTCTGCTGCATATCCTAATACTCCTGCTGTGTTGGACGTCAATCTGTCTGCCTTCATGGCAACTGTTGCTGAAGAAGATGAGGAGGATTCTCTCCTTGTCACCAACCTGGATTTTCAGCCTTACATGTCTCAAACATGGGCCAGCTTCCAGGTGGACAAGGCTTCAAAAAAGAAGGGCAAGCACGTCTGGTTTGATGGTGTTGAAGCTCCACCCCACAAGAGTTCGGATAAGTGGTCCACTGCTGCACCAGAAGAACTTCTCTCATCAGAGCTCTAGCAGTCGCAAAAGGCTCCACCTTCTTCATTGACTTCGACCCCACTCCTATCTCAAGCTCCTACACCATCTACCTCACAGCACAGGTCAGGAGGTGACGGTCCTTTCACCTCTTCATCTTCATTGAGATTCACATCCGCCCAATCTGGTGGACCTGGTACATTCCCATCATGAGCATTTCAAGCTAACCCACCTTCTTTCACCTCACAGTATAGGTACTCCTTCCAGCTTGAGGATGAGACTGTGCTGAAATGTGTACTTGAGCAGGTGCTGGACAGTAGCATTCTGGTACCTGTGAAGGACTTGTTAGCAGTTATGCCAGAGATCCGGAAGCAATTCCGTGACCTCACGACCGTCAAACATGTTATGCAGGGTCCTTTGACTCCAACTGTGCAGGTCAACAAACTTGCAGGTCTCGATCCATCTTCTGTTGTTCAGGAATATGGTGACTGTATCCTTCAGAACAAGGATGGACTGATTGTCTCCCATCACAGCCTTCCTCTTAGGGCCATTGAGGTCACATTAGGGAGTTCATGATGCACCATCATGGGTGTTCTGGATTCTGAATCTGAGATCATCGCTATGCCCAAGCATGCATGGGAGGAACTCGGACTGTTTGTCCAGTCTGACCATACAATGAAGATGTTGTCTGCTAACACTAGTGTTGATATGATAATTGGTGTCCTCAAGAACCTGGTCATTGACCTTGGTGCAAGAGAGGTCATGGTGCAAGTCCAGATCTTGGTACACGCCAACTTTGACCTCCTCCTTGGACGCCCATTTCATTGTCTTATGAGCACTATGACTAATGACTTTCTGAATGGCTCTCAGACCATCACCCTTCGTGACCCTAACACAGGGAAGCAGTATACTATGCCAACCCATGCTTGGTCTGAAGGATGCCCTCATTGTCAAGAAAAGAAACAGTGCAACAGCCATCAGTCCATAGTGGAGATGGGTTTTTAGACATTGATGATCTGCCTACCAGTCAGGGAGAGTCCGATATTTCATCTGTCTCATCTGCTTTGATTTCTTTTGCATCGCCTTCTTACCAATATTCTGTTTCAAGTCTTTTCTTTTCTTCTTCATATACTTGTCTTCCCCCACTCTCTATTGGACCTATTCCTCCTTCTCCAGACTACCCACTCCTGTCTGCTACTCAGTCCATGTTGACTCCTGACACACTTTCTGCACTCTCTTCCATTTATTCTTATGATTCCTCTTTGCACTCGCTTGCTTACAAGCCAGTTGCTAAAAAGGTTTGTTCAGTGGTGGCTCCTACTGATGAGGAGTTTTGCATCACTTGAACCCTTCTGGACAATCCACTTGCTGGATTGAAACCTCTTCCTTCATGTCCTCCAGACTTTATTCCTGGTATCCATTTCACCCAGGAATGTGCTGACAAACTAGATCTCGACCCTGCAAACTGGCTTTGGCCAGAAGAGGTTAAGCTTGTTTGTTGGTTAATCCAAGATCATGAAATGACTTTTGCTTGGATTCCAACTGAGCGAGGTCATCTCGACGAATGTTACTTTCTGCCTGTCAAGATCCCCACCATTCCTTATACACCATGGGCACTTTGTAATATTCCAGTTCCTCTGTCCATGTGGGCGGAAGCTATTCAGATCATCAAGGACCAGATTGCGTCTGGTGTCTACCAACCCTCCACAGCTTCTTACCAGTCTCACTGGTTCTGCATCATCAAGCAGGACAGGAAGACACTTCGTCTGGTCCATGACTTGCAACCACTCAATGGCATCACTATCTGCAACTCATCCACACCACCTTTCATCATTGAAACACTTTGCTGAATCCTTTGCCGGAATTGCAGTGTATGGGATGATGGACTTGTTTGCCAGATATGACCAGCAACCACTCCATCCGGAATCTCATGACCTCACCACCTTTAATAGTCTGCTAGGTCCACATCACCTCACAACAGTTCCTATGGGTTATACCAATGTGGTACAAATCTATCAGGCTGACATGTCATTCATCCTGCAAGACAAGATCCCCCACTACACTTACCCATTCATCAATGACCTTCCTGTCAAATCTGTGACCACTTGTTACCAATCACTGGATGGTACCTATGAGACGATTCCAGATAATCCTGGAATTCATTGATTCATTTGGGAACATCTCACCGTGGTCAACCATATCCTTCAACATCTGCAAAATGTCAGTGCCACAATATCTGCCAAGAAGTTCGTTCTTGCTGCACTGGATGCGACTGTGGTCAGACACAAGTGTACCTTTGAAGGTCACATTCCCCATGAGGCCAAGGTGCAGAAGATTAGAGATTGGCCCAAGTGCCAGAACCTGACTCATGTTCGTGGGTTCCTTGGGGTATGCAGTGTGCTACATATTTTTATTTGCAATTTTGCTTTTATTGCTCATCCTTTGGTTAACCTGACCCATAAAGGGGTTCCCTTCAAATGGGGGGAATCTCAACAAGTTGCTATGCAGAGTCTGAAGAACATTATCTGCAATTTCCCAGCACTCCATCATCTAGACTACGTGTCTGGGTGCAGGCAGACTGTTTCAAAAGGTTCATATCGACACTATGCTGATGCCACAATCCAGTGGATATCACTACATTGTCCAAGCATAGTGTGCTCTCACATCATATTCTGAATGGCGAATACTGTGATCCAAGAACACGTCTGCCATTGCAGCTTTCATTTTTGAAGAAATTCTTCATTGTTGGGGAGCTGTATCTGAGCTCGTGACTGACAATGGATCTGCTTTTGTGCAGGCCCTAGATATCCTGGTGAACCAGTATGGCATCTGCCATATTTGGATCTCTCCCTACAATTCACAGGCAAATGGTGTGGTTGAATGGGGTCACTATGATGTCTAGGAGGCCATTGTCAAAAGTACCCTGGGAGAGGAGGTTCACTGGCCTTTGACAGCTCACTCTGTTTTCTGGGCAGAAATCCTGAAATCAACTGGTTTCTTGCTGTACTTTATGGTACATGGCATCAAACTGCTTTTTCCTTTTAATCTAGCCAAAACCACGTTCTTAGTTCCTGCACTTACATCTGATGATGTTTCTAGATCCGCCTTGATTGCTTGGCGAGCTCACCAGCTCCAAAAGCATCAGGAAGATATAGATGCTATCAAGGAATGCATACTCTTGTCTCAGTTTGCATCAATCAAGCAGTTCAAGGCACATTTCAAGAATCGGATATGTGACTACAACTTCCAACATGGTGACCTTGTCTTAGTCCGGAACTCCCAGATTAAGAAGGAGTTGGATTGGAAAATGAAGCCATGCTATCTCGGTCTGATGCTAGTCCTTCACAGGACTACTGGAGGATTGTACCTGCTAGCCGAGTTGGATGGTGCCATCTCAAGACTTTGGTATGCAGCCTTGTGGTTGTTACCCTATCATCCATGCAAGAAGATCTCCATCCCAGTTACTGATTTGACCAGATTGGATGATCAAGACCTAGACATATATAATGCCAAGGAAGATATGAAACATGATAATGGTGATGACATCATGGACTAGTCTTCTTCAATATCCACTCCACTTTGCTATCTGACACTATATCTGCTATGTATCTATTTCACCCTGGGTTTAGTCCGGTGTCTCTTTTTCTATCCCGGGTTTCAACTAGAGTATCTAAACAACACATGGCGTTGCTAAAGATGACAGACAATTACATGATATACTCAGACATTTTCATCTTCTCTCATTTCTCATATTCTCGGACTACAAATACAAAACAGAATAAAAAACAAAAACAAAGTCTTTCCCTTCTTTCCACATCTCAACAAACATACTACTTAGATTGTATGCTTTGAATGCACAATGAGACGGTGCCCAGTTGTCCACTTTCATTCTTCTCTGTCCAGTGTAATCCAGTATCCACTTTTTGGGATCAGCATAGGAATAGACACAAGAAGACGATCAATGAAGACAAGTCAAGCAGAACTTGCATCTGGTCTTTTTTTATCATTCACTTTGATCAGTCTTATGTTTCAATACTTACTTGTTTTTTCTGATCACTCAGGCTCCCCAGATTGGACATGGATTGGACATGGATCACACATGATCGGATGGCTACATTATGATACAAGGATATGACTGCTACATGACGGACACCCCTCCCTACATCATCCCTAATGTGGCCTTGATTGAGTTGAGCTTGCTCATCTGCCTGGCAACTTGCACCTCCAGGTCCACCATTGCTGCCTCTGCAGCCTTGATGTGGGACTGCATATACTGAATTTTCCCCTCGAGCCATTTGACAGCACATATGCCAGTGTTGAGGACTGGTTTCACAATAGGAGGCATGGGGATTCCTCTGATGATGGGGTATTCTGGTGTCTCTTTGTCATTGTCATTGTCATCAAGGACGATCAGATCGGTGGCAGGGGACAGATGCTGCACACAACCACGCATCAGATGAGCTGAGTAGCGAGTTAGCTCAGTGTAGGACTAATGATTTGGCTCACACACCTGGGGCCTTGCCCTTCTTATCAACCACTGCCTGTACTTTATCTGCCTTCTTCTGCCCCTTTCCATGCCTGAGCGACTTGTCACACTTGGCCTTCAATTGTGTGCATTGTGTGCACATCCTGTCTTCAGCCCCCTTGCACACCTTCTTGCTCTGGGCACAAGCACCACACCGCACCTTGTGTGTTATCACCAACAGACTGGTTGCTGTTTTCTTGGTCAGACAGACCTCCTCCACCTTGTCCTCATTGTCCTTGTCCTCCTTGTCTTCATCCTGAACATCTTGCTGTCACTGTCACATACGCCAGTAAACTTGTTTCAAATCAATGCGTGACTTACCTTTCTCTGGGTGGTCGCCCTGGAAACTGATGGTCTGGGTGCATTGAGGTCCAAAGGCGATGGAGCCTGACGGACCTCTGATAGCTGCTGCTCTTCTCGGACGCAGGACTCATGCTCACACTCGCATTCCCCCTGCTCTTGTGCTTCTTGTTCTTGCTCCTTGCATTGGCAATGTCGATCTGCTGCCTCCACTTTTCACTTGCTGGCAATCAGATTCACCTCTTGCATCTTCTCCACAGTCCTGCTGTCCAGGAGTGCTTTGATCCTGCATTCCCTCACCTTTAGCAGGCAGGAGTGGGCATGCACCTAGCAAATTGGTTAGTTGAGGGAACAGGCGAACATAATGAGTACACACCAGGCACCAATCCCATTCAACCACCCACATTTCTTGCTCCTCTTGTAACTCCTTCTTGTTGTCCAGCATTGTCATCACAGTGTCAAAAACGAGCTTGTTGGTGGATTGCAATTGCTTGCATGAAAGTTCTTGCAGACTGTTGGCAGTGGTGGGTGTAGCAAAGGTGAGGAGTTCATTGAAAGTGGACATGGGAGGTGAGAGAAAAGAAGGAGATGGTGGATGTGGTTGAAGAATGACAAAGAAGGTTTAGCTGAAGACTAGCAATTTTATATGGATCTCGCCATTGTTCTAGCCAACGTGGACTTTCCTACGGTCACATGGTCTGACTGGGGACAGTCAGTATCAAAGACCCCCTCGGATGTAGGAGCCTCTAGCTCTCTACAATTACATCCTGTCCTTTCCCCTTTGTTCAGATGTCCTCCAAGTAGTTTCCATTGTATTCTGAAGGAACCTATAACACAGCAAGACTCAGCCTGTGGATGTAAACCGGCTGTCATTGACTAGCTACCTATAACACAGCAAGACTAAGGTAGCTGTCAGTGATGTGCAAGATCTGGAATAGGTGGATGCATACCTCAGCCTGTGGATGTAAACCGGCTGAGGATGCACCACTCAAGACGAGCGGTCTAAACTAGTGAGTCACATGCAACAACGATAAACAGAGAATAACAAGTCGCGTGCTTGGTGACACGCTGCAATAGCAAGATGTAGTGTAGCAAGATATGGCAGGATGCTAATGTATCAATAATGCAGAGTGTCATATAAACGTATGATGTCCAACATGAAGGACTTGTTAGCAGTTGCACCAGAGATCCGGAAGCAATTCCGTGACCTCACGACTGTCAAACATGTCATGCAGGGTCCTTCGACCCCGACTGTGCAGGTCAATGAACTTGCAGGTCTCAATCCGTCTTCTGTTGCTCGGGAATATGGTGACCATATCCTTTGGAACAAGGATGGACTGATCGTTTCCCATCACAGCCTTCCTCTTAGGGCCATCAAGGTCACGTTAGGGAGTTCAGGACGCACCATCATGGGTGTTCTGGATTCTGGATCTGAGATCATCGCTATGTCCAAGCGTGTGTGGGAGAGACTTGGACTACTGGTCTGGTCTGACCACACGATGAAGATGTCGTCTGCTAATACTAGTGTTGATACGACAATCAGTGTCCTCGAGAACCTGGTCATTGACCTCGGTGCAGGAGAGGTCATGGTGCAAGTCCAGATCTTGGCACATGCCAACTTCGACCTCCTTCGCGGATGCCCATTCCATTGCCTTATGAGTGCTATGACTAATGACTTTCCAGATGGCTCTCAGACCATCACCTTTCGTGACCCTAACACGGGGAAGCAGTACACCATGCCAACCTGTGCTTGGTCTGAAGGATTCCCTCATTGCCCAGAGAAGAAACAGTGCAACAGCCATCAGTCCATAGTGGAGATGGGTTTTTAGACATTGATGATCCACCTACTGGTCGGGGAGAGTCCGATATTTCATCTGTCTCATCTGCTTTGATTCCTTTTTCATCGCTTTCTTACCAATATTCTGTTTCAAGTCTTCTCTTTTCTTTTTCATATACTCGTCTTCCTCCACTCTCTATTGGACTGATTCCTCCTTCTCCGGACTACCCATTCCTGTCTGCTACTCAGTCTGTATTGACTCCTGATGCGCTTTCTGCGCTCTCTTCTGTTTATTCTTATGATTCCTCTTCGCACTCACTTGCTTACAAGCCAGTCACTAAAAAGGTTTGTTTGGTGGTGGCTCCTACTGACAAGGAGTTTTGCATCACTCGAATCCTTCCGGGCAATCCACTCGCCAGATTGAAACCTCTTCCTTCACGTCCTCTGGACTTTATTCCTGGTATCCATTTCATCCAGGAATGCGCTGACAAATTAGATCTCGACCCTGCGAACTGGCTTTGGCCAGAAGAGGTTAAACTCAACCATTGGTTGATCTGAGACCACAAAATGGCTTTCGCTTGGATTCCAACCGAGCAAGGTCGTCTCGACAAATGCTACTTTCTGCCTGTCAAGATCCCCACCATCCCTCATATGCCATGGGCACTTCGTAATATTCCGGTTCCTCTGTCTATGTGGGCAGAAGCTATTCAGATCATCAAGGACTGGATTGCGTCTGGTGTCTATGAATCCTCCACAGCTTCTTACTGGTCTCACTGGTTCTGCGTCGTCAAGCAGGACGGGAAGACACTTCGTCTGGTCCATGACTTGCAACCACTCAACGGCATTACTATCCGCGACTCCTCCACGCCACCTTTCATCGAGCACTTCGCTGAATCCTTTGCCGGATTCGCAGTGTATGGGATGATGGACTTGTTCACCAGATACAACCAACGACCACTCCATCCGGAATCTCGCGACCTCACCACCTTTAATAGTCTGCTGGGTCCACATCGCCTCACAACAGTTCCTATGGGTTATACCAACGCAGTACAAATCTATCAGGCTGACATGTCGTTCATCCTGCAAGATGAAATCCCCCACTACACTTACCCATTCATTGATGACCTTCCTGTCAAATCCGTGACCACTCATTACCAATCACTGGATGGTACCTATGAGACGATTCTGGATAATCCTGGAATTCATCGATTCATTTGGGAACATCTCATTGTGGTCAACTGTATCCTTCAACGTCTGCAAAATGTCGGTGCCACGGTATCCGCCAAGAAGTTTGTTCTTGCTGCACCGGATGCAACTGTGGTCGCACACAAGTGTACCTTTGAAAGTCACATTCCTCATGAGGCCAAGGTGCAGAAGATTAGGGATTGGCCCAAGTGCCAGAACCTGACTCACGTCCGCAGGTTTCTTGGGGTATGCAGCGTGCTACGTATTTTCATTCGCAATTTTGCTTCTATTGCTCGCCCTTTGGTTAACCTGACTCATAAAGGGGTTCCCTTCAAATGGGGGGAATCTCAGCAAGTCGCTATGCAGAGTCTGAAGGATGTGATCTGCAATTCCCAAGCACTCCGCCATCTAGACTACGAGTCCGGACACGAGGTTATCCTGGCTGTCGACACATCTGTGATTGCAGTTGGATACATTCTCTCTCAGGAAGGAGATGATGGGAAGCCTTACCCTAACCGCTTCAGTTCTCTTAGCCTAACCGAGGTGGAGAGTCGTTACTCCCAGGCCAAGCTCGAGCTTTATGGACTATTCCACGCCTTGCAAGCGGTCTGTATATTTGTTTTCGGACTATCCAACTTTACAGTAGAAATGGACGTGAAGTACGTCAAGGGGATGATTAACAACCCTGACCTTCAGCCCAATGCGACCATTAATAGGTGGATCACAGGCATTCTCTTATTCAACTTTCGTCTTGTTCACATTCCTGCTACCCACCATACCGGAGTGGATGGCCTTTTCTGTCAACCACCATCTGAGGAGGATCCCCCTGAGGAGGATGACTTTGAGGGCTGGCTGGACAATGCTTATCCTTTTTCGATTTCCTTATTGAACGATTGCTTTCCTCTTGCCATTCGCAGCACTCACCTCTCTAGGCAATCTGCCATCATTGTTCCCTCCTTTCATGTACTATCCGCCTCGCTTCGATCCGATCCGGACTCTCGAGAAGACGATCCAGTGCTTCCTCGCTCTCCAAAGGCCATTGCAAAAGAGGCGCGGATTGCCCAAATCTGTCACTTCCTTGACACTCGACTCCAGCCACCTGACCTTTCTGACAGGGAGTTTACCTCCTTCATCAATGCGGCGACTTGGTTCTTTGTCCTCGATGGATCCCTGTATCATTGGGAACCGCATGGTCGCCATCAGTTAGTCGTACCAGCTGAACGCTGTTACGGACTCATTAGGGAGGCTCACGACGACCTCGGACACAAAGGTGTCTTCTCTGTCCGGACACGTTTGCTCTTGTGCTTCTGGTGGCCTATGTTGGTCGAAGACGTCAAGTGGTATATTCGAACCTGTCACGAGTGTCAAATCCGCCAAACCCAGAAGCTGCACGTTCCGCCCACTGTTCCGATGGTGGGCGGACTGTTTCGGAAGGTCCATATCGACACTATGCTGATGCCACGATCTGGTGGATATTGCTATATCGTCCAAGCACGGTGCACTCTCACAGCATATCCTGAATGGCAAATGCTGCGATCCGAGAATGCATCTGCCATTGCAGCTTTCATTTTCGAAGAAATTCTTTGTCGATGGGGAGCTGTATCTGAGCTCGTGACTGACAATGGATCCGCTTTTGTACAGGCCCTAGATATCCTGGCGAACCGGTATGGCATCTGCCATATTCGGATCTCCCCCTACAATTCACAGGTGAATGGCGTGGTTGAGCAGCGTCACTATGATGTCTGGGAGGCCATCGTCAAAAGTATCCTGGGAGGGGAGGTTCGCTGGCCTTCGACAGCTCACTCTGTTTTCTGGGCAGAGCAAGTTACGATCCTGAAATCGACTGGTTTCTCGCCGTACTTTATGGTACATGGCATCGAACTGCTTTTTCCTTTCGATCTATCTGAAGCCATGTTCTTAGTTCCTGCACTTACATCTGACGACATTTCTAGATCCACCCTGATTGCTTGGTGAGCTCGCCAGCTCCAAAAGCGTCAGGAAGATATAGATGCTATCAAGGAACACGTACTCTTGTCTCGGTTTGCATCAATCAAGCAGTTCAAGGCGCATTTCAAGAATCGGATATGTGACTACAACTTCCAACATGGCGACCTCATCTTAGTCTGGAACTCCCGGATTGAGAAAGAGTTGAACTGGAAAATGAAGCCATGCTATCTCAGTCCGATGGTAGTCCTTCGCAAGACTACTGGAGGATCGTACTTGCTAGCTGAGTTGGATGGCACCATCTCAAGACTTCGGTATGCAGCCTTTCGGTTGTTACCCTACCATTCACGCAGGAAGATCTCCATTCTGGTTACTGATTTGACCGGATTGGACGATCAAGACCTAGACGAATACGACACCAAGGAAGATATGGAACGTGACGATGGCAATGACATCATGGACTAGTCTTCTTCAATATCCACACCACTTCGCCATCCAGCACTATATCTGCTACGTATCTGTTTCACCCCAGGTTTAGTCCGGTGTCTCTTTTTCTATCCCGGGTTTCAACCAGAGTATCTAAACAGCACATGATGTTACTAAAGACGACAGACAATTACATGATATACTCAGACATTCTCATCTTCTCTCGTTCTCATACTCTCGGACTACGAAACAAAACAGAATAAAAACAAAAACAAAGTCTTTCCCTTCTTTCC
>JBBPQP010000829.1:0-16929 GCA_038092555.1 Boletus subgraveolens
ATTGATAGGAAGTAAGTGGTCTGGTATGGATTGAAATGGGAATGCCACTGACCAACATGCCTTCATTTGCTCTTCCATTGATAGAGAGTAAGTGGTCTGGTATGGATTGAAATGGGAATTCCACTGACCAACATGCCTTCATTTGCTCTTCCATTGATAGGCTGTAAGTGGTCTGGTATGGATTGAAATGGGAATACCACTGACCAACATGCCTTCATTTGCTCTTCCATTGATAGAAAGTAAGTGGTCTGATATGGATTAAAATGAGAATGTCACTGATCAACATGCTTTCATTTGCTCTTTCACTATTAGCAAGTCAGTGCTCTAATATGCATTGAAATAAGAATTTGCTGATTTGCATGCCTTTTTCTACCCTTCCAATAATAGGCTGTATGTGCTTTAATGTGGATTTGAAATCAGAATGCTGTTAATAATCTGTTTTCATTCTTTTTACTTTCATAACTATTCCCTTTTTAGTTTGTAAGTGCTTTTATATGCATGAGACAATATTGGTTACTGATCAATTCATGGCATTTCTCTCCATTTATTTCTATTGATAGAATGTAAGTGATTTAATTTTATATGATAAGAACCATGCAATTTATTAGTTCATGTTCACTTTTATTTTCATAGGAGGTAATAATATGCACTCTATTGACACATTGCATCACTAATATACACTCTTTCCTCATCCTGATACTTTGCACAAAATAGCATGTAAGTGTCTTGTTTTACAATGGACATTTGCATTCTGCTCATTAAACTTATTGTTTCATTGTAAAATCTGTTATAACTCTATTATTCTTAAATCATTTGTAGGTGGTAAGTGTCACCTTGCTATTTCTATGAATTGTGCTACTATGAATTGACACACTTATAGGATGTAAGTGCATATTGTAATGCAATATTTTGTGTCATTTACATTTATGCTTTGTTGATATTCAGCAGGTAAGATATTTGAACTATAATTCAAATATCATAATTTATAATTTGAATAGACAGTCAGTTTTTACCTTCAAGCTCTATATATTGCATCTAATGTTATGCAGATAGTCACCAACCCTCAGTCCAATATGGTCAATCTTTTATCATTTGACTATACTATCTATTTTCTAAAATAATCCCATGTTTTCTAGGACTCTCTTCAAACAAAAGAGACAATCTCCATGGCATGTGTCTTCTTGGAAATAGGTTTATCATACCAATTCACCATATATTTCAGTCCAAACAGCCAGCCAGCACAACAAAAGAGATCCTTCAAAATGGCATTGGTAAGTTAATTAATTTTGAAATTTGATTACTTTTATGCACACCTTCCTTCACAGACCACTTGCTACTGCTTCAATATTCCTTTTCTCTCATCCAAAACAAATCTGAAGACCCCTTTTCCTTAGCAGTGGAAAGATATAAAGCATCTGGGATATCTGCTCAGATATCCAAGGAACTGGATAAGCTCTTTGTCAAATATTCTGCTGCAAATGACAGGAAGGCAAAACAACAACTTGTTATGAATGTAATCTTGCACCATTTCTTGTGTATGTAGTCAAGTGACTAGTAGCTTTTCACATACTGATCTGATCTCATAGCATGTGAAATTGGTCATTAGGGCTTAAAGGAAGTGTTGGAGTTCCAGTGGTATTGGCTGTGAGGACTAGAGAAAGTGTTCTAATTTGGCAAAGGGGGGGCTCATTTGTTTGTTTGACCACCTTGGATGATATGGATGGTCATCTCATTAGCTGTGAATCTAACAAGCATACCAATCATATCATGCTTATTCCAAATGACTGAGGGGACAAGTAATCACACTACTGAGTCTTCTAAAGTGCCACATACACCAATGTTCATTTTATTCCCACTCAATTGAAATCACAACACTACTCAGAGTCTAACCACTCAGCATTAACTCAGTGATAAGCACTGCCCCTGGTTGGGTAAAGATGACCTCTTTCCTTCCAAGGACTCAAAAGTGTGATATAGCTATATAGTGCTCATCATTCACTTTGTGGCACAGAAAAGTCATAGAATCACTCCTTTGTGGATTCTAATTGTGTACTACCCACATGCAACAAGTGAGTATCACTGATCACACTAGAATGACAGCATGAAACATGAAAGACACTAATGGCCATACCCAGGCCTTTCTGACACAACCAACAGTTGGTCACACCCTTACAGTAGTTTCCATAAGTACATGGAAAATGCATTGAGAAAAATCACACCTTGGAGACAGCTGGAGTAGGACCACAGAAGTGGCTGACTGGGTAGCCTGCAACTGAGTAAGTATAGTTGGTTTTGCACATCACCACCATTCATGCCTGGATGCCACCACATTGTATCTCCCAACCTCAAAGCCCACATCCCCCTCTTGTATCATGATAACTATAGTGTCCAACAGATTTGTCACATATTGGGTGTCAAGAAATTGCTCATTTATAAAACACTTGCTTTCTACTCAAGATATGGGACTGTAACCAATCTGTACAGATACTCTTTGTCTTTGGCAGAATGTAGTCCTTGAATGAAATCCACTGCTTGCTAGAGACTTTGTACTGGATTTTTCCATGTTTCTTGAGAATGCTTTCCAGGAATTCAATATAGTTATCTTCATCAAGTGGAAAAAGTAGTTCCTTAGTTGTTACATCAGGATTTCAATGAGAGTCTGATAATGAATTACCTACTATTATCTTTTAAAAAATGTCTACCTTAGTTGCAATTCTGATGCATTGGTAGATAATACTATCTAATGGTAGGCAGGGTTTATGAATACAAAACAAGTCAAGCCAGATGCCATTGGGGGTGATCTTATTGCTAACTTTCTATGTATATTGATCATTCATGTCAAATATTCAACCTCATATCAATACATTCATGATGCCCCAGAGACAGATGCTTCCCACAGCACACCATGTTCATTGTGTACCTTCCTTGGTTACATTTCCCACCAGTGGCAGCCCTCCAATTCTCTCAACTTAATCAAACATTGGCACTGTGGCTCATTGCTAGGCATATTCTAGCCTATATCATAAGTGAATGTTTGACTTTCCTGATATCAAGTCCCAACTAGACTTTCAACTACAATATGTTGAAACCATGTTAATGAAGGAACATTACTAGTACCCCTTGTTTGAATTCCTCATGCTGTTACCCTTGATCACTTGCATCTTGTTGTAATAGTGGATCATTAGTGTCAGAGAGCAGTGTGTGACCATACATTTGAGTGTTGGTGTTAATGCAGCAGCTCTGAAGGTGTGCTAAGATTTATCACAGGTAGATCCATGACTCAATTGATCATTCACATCACTTATCTGTTTCTTTCCTAATTTTGAATACTGATCTTCCATGTCACTGCTGCAGTTAGACCATACTTGATCACTTGTGGCTTCATGCACCAGTGAATCATTTGGAGGAATGATGTTAACCATGTCAATACCTTTGCATAATGAGTTTCATGTGCAATTTCCATACTGTCTGTGTGTTGTATCACTTTATGCTCCATGTTACATCATGTTACGTGTGATAATTCTTGTCTGTGTGTCTTTGTTGTCCATTTGCTTCCTCACAGGTACCCATGTCCATATCCAGACTAGTGTGTAGATTGACCAGTTACTTATATCTGCCAATACATGTCATTGATATGATGTAGTTCCAAATTACAAATTTACTATCACATAGTCTAATGCCTGTTCACTGCCTGAAAGCTTGTCATATCCAACACACTGGCTGTTGTTAGGCATGCAGGAAAAATGTCCCATTGGAATGATATAGTGAAAACTGGGACCACAGAAATAATATGCCATAACAAGACTACAAGAACATGTATTGAATGTAGGAGTATCTACAGGTATGACAGTTTCACACAACCTCAATTCCCTCTTCATTCCTGATCTCTGCATGCTTTTGGTGGATCCTGGATAGGGCACTGTTCTTTGAGGGCAGGCGCTCAACATCAGCATACAAAGAAAATACCTGGCCATTGGGATCATCAGCTGTTGTTGTAAAAAAAAAGGGTGGGTACATACTGATTCCACCATGCCACAAGCTGATTGATCTCATCCTTCTCTTCCAGATCATCAAGTAGCTTGAGAATAATGTTGTAAAAGCACTCAGAGTTGGTTGTCAGATCCATTTGGGAAAAGACTTGGGGCAGAACTTAGTGCAAACTGAACCTGAGAATAGTACATTTCTTAGTAGACATTTATTAATTGATCAGTATAGCAAACCTGGGTTGCAATGTATGCAATTGATACTTTCATGATAGATTGCATGCCATGGATATGAGCATTGCCAGATTGTGTGGCCTTGAGCTGCTGCTTGACTGAACTTGGTGAGGTAAATATGTATATGTTTGAATGCCTGTTGAACAACCAATTAGCTCTGTTACACTGTTTGAATGAAGATCACTGGACTCACCAACACAAGCAAGCTACTTTGCAGCAAGTTATTCCATGGATCTTTGGGATTGTATGTGTAGTTTGCATACAAAAGTACTGGCCACTGGTTACCTGAAACTTGCATTTGATTGTTGACAAGTTTTGTCCTTGTGCTGGAAATTTTCATGTCACTTAAATCACAGTATGGAACCACTCAAACACATACTCAGTGTTTGCCCAGTTAAGGCCAGCTGGACATATAAGTGCACCAATGCATTTGTAATTGAAGCCACAACCACATTTAATATTCCAATGGATGTGAGGGTTCAGAGATTGTCCTTTGGGAGTAATCCAATCAATGACTGCACTTTTCATGCCCCTGGTGTTATCTGCCATTGTACCATTTGCACCTTTCTGAACCTGCTCAAAAATGTTGGTAAGTCAATGCAGACAAGGGTGATATATAGGGACCACAGTTACCAAATCCACAATAGCAACCACTTCCTCCTTGCACACTGTAAGGTGTACATATTTTTTAGGTCACATTCCCCCTATCTGTCCTAATCTGTCCATCTTTCCATTCGCCTGCATGCATTTCCTATTTCAGACTGCCTTAGTTTTAGCCTTTCATAGTTGGACCCCCTTTTTAGCTACATTATTTTTATGCTCAAAGAAATACTTTCTTATAGTTTATTCCCATAGTTACAACAAGTCTGGGTCGTGACCTGGACTATAAAAACCCTGTATTTTCTTTTAAAATACAGTCTTCTTCCCCCATGTTGATCTCTCAGTCAATTTTCATGTCTTGCATTAGTTCATATCAACTCCAGCCCTCATCATAGGCCATTCCTATCATATCTGGCCCTCATTCTAGGCCATCCCTTTCATATCCAGTCCTCATCCTTGACAAGGTTTTCTATCCACCTCATTTTCATCTCATGTTCTTTCCATTTTTAGTAATCTTTGTCATCAGTGCTGTGGTCAGTTGCCTGCTAACCCTTCATACTGACAACCCATCTCTAGGACCCCTTGGGATGACTACCCCCTTGCACCCCTATACTAACTATTTACTTTATAACTGGAGCTCACCATGAGGGGGTTTTTCCAGGGTTGTCAAGAAGGACACACTGACTTATGCCACAGCAACAATCACCTTATCCATCTCTGGCATCACCACATTTTTTGCACCACTTCTCCTTCATAGATTCCTTTGGCCTTTTCATCCCTTCACATCTAACAATCTTCACCACTCCATCGAAGCTCTTTGTCTTCCATTTCCTCAGTAGAAGCTCAACCCATTTAGAATGGCCCAAGATTACCAATCATCCCCCATCATTGGAGGGATTGTCAGATCTGATCAACATCAATCATTGATCATCACCCATCATCACCCCTTCCTTAGCTCAGATTCCTTCGGCCCTCGCTTGGACCTCTTCCCTTCAATCATCACCAGCATTGCTCACACTAAGGACAGGACCCCTTTCTTCATTGTTGCCATCAGCACTTGCAGTTCCAACATTTGCACACATAACATCTTTGCCATGCATCTCTGGCAATCCCCTCATATCTCATCTTTATTGCTGAAGCTTGTAGTCTCAATTGTTCATGCTTCTTGTGATCATCGTCTGGGCTTGTAGCCAGGAATTTCCTCTCAATCATCACCATCATTGCTTGTGCTGAGGACAGAACCTCTTTCTTTGTTGTTACTGTCAGCACTCATGGTCAGAACATTCACATGCACTCTATGACCATTACCATCACAATCTTTGCCACCATCACCATCAGCCACCATCTCCCCTCAGCAGGTGAAATCTCTTTGTGTGCTAGCTTGTAGCCAGGGTTTCCTTTCAATCACTAACATTGTCACTCATGGTCTCACAGCTCATGCATGCTCTATGCCATCACCATTATCATCACCATCATCATCTACCAGCTCCTCTCAATGCCAGGGACGAGATCTTCCTCCTTTTGTCCTTGCCACCAGAACTTGTGATCCCAACCACATGCATTTCACAACCTTCACAGCCCTTTCCCTCATCCTCATCATTGCCACATCTTCATCATCACATGTCACTATCTTTTTTTTACAGCTGTTTCATTGTCACCCATGCCACTCCCAGGCTATCTGCTTCAGCTTTCTCACTGAGGCACCATGGACACACCCAGATTCAATGGGAGGGTCTCAACACAGCTACCTTCATTTCTAGAACACATCAACCTCCTAGCAACAAATCTCGGACTTACTGATGCAGAAAAGATCAAGGTTGCCATCCAATATGCAGATCTAGAAGAGGCCAAGCTTTGGAAGACATCACACCAGGTATCCACACAGACGCCAGATTGGTCAGCATTCATTGCTGAAGTCCAGAACTGGTACCCAGGATGCAACAATGACCACCAGCTCTATGTTCCAAAACTGTCATTATCATTTACTGCCTATCTGACACCATTCTCCAAGCCACTCTGTCCTGTCATCCATGCAGACCTCATCTCTTTGCCCTCACCAGCAGTGTCTCCTGTTGAACATAAAAATGTTGCAGGATGTTGCACCAAGTAACATTTCATTCAAAATTGTTGATGCTGACCTTCCATTTTCTATTGCAACAGATGAATTCAATGCACCCTGTCCAGCATGGCAGGAATCTGACCAGACTGATGATATAGGTGGTCTGGATGCTCTCACATCAATTTCAAACCCTTTGCTGTCATCTAGTATTATATCTTTCAAAGTTTCATGTGCTAACCTTTCTTCATCTTTCACAGCAGCTGGGGTTTCTGCACTGCAGATGGTGGTGCACAATGTACCTACCACTGACATTCTGGATGACCCAGATCCCCCAAGATGCACTAACATCCTCTCTCCTCTTCAATCCATTACCACCTCACTGCCTCCACCATGTTCTAATCAGTCATCTTGCATATCAGACAAACCATTACCTAGTTTGTTTGCTGAACTCTTTCTTAGCCTGCCATCTTCAGGACTACTCATTGTGTCTCCAACTTTGTCACTCACATCCTCTTTGCTCTCATCTCCTGTCACTTTTTCCACCCACTTCCCTTCTGATTTGTTGTCTTCCCTATCTGTTTCACCTTCTATGTTTACTTCTGATCCACCATTGCTTCCTGTCTCATCTAATAAGTCCCCCTCAAGCTCATCACCTTTGTGTGCAAGTTTGTCACCATTATTATCTGCTCCAACCACATCATCGCCCACTTTAGTTGCCTCATTCCTTCCACCCTCTTTTGACACATTGTCCTCAGACTTCAATGCATCATTCTCCACTTTGCCCAACATGTTGGTTTCTTGTGATTTGTTATCTGCCTTAACAGCCTCACCCCTTTTGAGTTCATTGTCTTCTTGTACCTTACCTATTCTGCCTCCCCCAAAACCACCATTTTTGCTATCTGTTTCATGCAGGTCACACCATTCAAGTCCAACATCTTTGGATCTATCTGCTTTGTCACCCTTCTCTTCTGATTCAACATTTTTCAGACCACATGCCTTTCCACCCTTCTCATTGCTCTTTTCTTCATTTTTGAATATGTCGCCTTTTGTCCCCCCCATCTGCTCTGTCCTCTTTCAATCTGCTGTAAAACACAGAAAGTGTGTAAGGGTGCAAGGGAATGGTCATCCCAAGGGGTTCCTAATCTAAGTTGTTAGTATGAAGGAATTATTGGACTCACCACAGCACATTGCTGACCAATAATTGCTAAATAAGGAAATCATGTGAGACAGAAGTGGAAGAACAGCATGGGGGTGGAAAACTGCCTTCCAAGTCCTAAGTACAGGATTTTATACTTGTAGGGATGTAATCTAGGCTTATAAATAAGGGAATAAAAGATGTGAGAGGGTTGGAATAGTCCTACTTTGAACCTGAAAGGTTAATTAAGCTATATATAAAAAGTCTGACTACTAATTGCTAATGCTAATGTGATCCAAATAGGAAATGCATGCAGATGACAAGCAGATAGAGTTGGATAGGGGTAATACATATGGCTGTAAGGAAGATCTGTTCCTTACACCACCTTTGAGTTCTTGTCTATTGTCATCTATACCAGACAAACTACCACCTGCCTTGTTCATGGAGCTCTCATTCAGTCCCTTGCCTCCTCAACCATGCAAGCCTCTACACACTATACTATCCCAATCCTCTTTGAGTTCATTGTCATTGAGGCTATGCATACCCCCATCTGCTACCTTCATTCATTTTTCAATCACCAGACTATGTGCTTGCTTATCACTCATTTCATTTCAAGTTGCTTTTCATTTGTTCTCTTTTGCACTTCACATACCTTTTGTATCTGCCCCACCCAGTCAAAGGTGTTTCCTCTTTGATGTGGGGATTCATTTGTTCTGACTATTGCTTCACTGTCTGTAGAACACCCTATCCATCTCCATGCCATCACCAGATGACCAGGAGGCCATCAAGAAAAGTCCCCCTCAGAGGAGAGAGGTCCTAACAATGCTCTCTGCTTTTATTTGTAAAATTTTCACACAATTTTCACTGTTGCAATTGACCTTTTCTTAAGTTCTTTCATTGCAACTTCCACACAGTAGTTCTTTCAACACTATCTTCATTCAATCTGAAATCACCTCTCGTGTTTGCATGAAGCTACATATCAATTTCATCCTGGGTTTAGTTCAGTGACATCTGTTCTATCCTGGGTTTAGTCTGGTGCTCATCACTCATTATCTGTCACAAACAAAAACAAAAACAAAAGAATGATCCATTAATTTTTCACTGTTACATCTCATATAATTCATCAACCACTCTCTCATATCTCAACCACTATTTTCTTCATTATTCTCAGATCCTCGTGTCCTGAAACCACCTATGCACACTTCTGCTCTTTGAACACACATAGGACACAACCCACTTTAACCATTCATTCAGATTCCTCATCTGGTCATGCAAATAGCACATTGTTTCAATCTGATGCAGGAATAGATGTGAAAGAAGCACAATGAAGACAAGTTGAGTTGGACACTTGCAATCAGTTTCATTTTTCTCAATCTTATCACTTCATACTTACATCTTTTTTTCATTATACTGTTATTTTTTGTGTTTAGGCTTGTGTTGTGGATATTGAGCAGTTGGACCACACCAGATTTCAGACATGTGCAGACATGATAGGGTTGATGGAGGATCATAGATGTGCACAGATGCTGTCTCTTCCCTGAGGAAATTGAAATCACACATAGCTTTCCCCATCCACTAGTTCCATGGACATGGTCTCTATCACAATGAAACAATGTGCTGCTCCTCCCATCCTTTTGCTATGCATTATTACTTGTCATCCACCCTTGACATCATCAAACACACTCCACCATTCAGGCAACCTAATACTAGCATAGGATGTCAGAATGCAACCATTCCAGATCTGAGTCATCACCACCATCATTATTGCCATCCCATTTCATGATGATTGTTGTTGTTGCTGTTGTTGCCTTTATCAGTGCCTCATAATTGTTGTTGTCATTACCTCCAACTCCACAATCATCATTGTCATCATGGTCCACTCCTGTTGTGTGATTGTTGTCATTGTTGTCATTAGTGCACTACCCTTTTTATCACCACCATCATCACCTCCCACTTCCTCATCATCATCATTATCATCGTCATTAGTGTACTACCCTCATCATCACCCACTGTTGTCACCCCCCTTATTATCATCATTGTCATCCCTTACAGTTGTTGGACTGACTGGGGACAGTCAGATTTCAAAGTCCCCCTCAGATGTAAGGTGTACATATTTTTTAGAGTCACATTCCCCCTATCTGTCCTAATCTGTCCATCTTTCCATTCACCTGCATGTATTTCCTATTTCAGACTGCCTTAGTTTTAGCCTTTCATAGTTGGACCCCCTTTTTAGCTATATTATTTTTATGCTCAAAGCAATACTTTCTTATAGTTTATTCCCATAGTTACAACAAGTCTGGGTTATAACCTGGACTATAAAAACCCTGTATTTTCTTTTAAAATGTAGTTTTCTTCCCCCACATTGATCTCTCACTCAATTTTCATGTCTCACATTAGTTCATATTGACTCCAGCTCTTGTCCTAGGCCATTCCTTTTGTATCCAGTCCTTATCCTTGATCAGGTTTTCTATCTGCCTTATCTTCATCTCACACTCTTTTCATTTTTAGTAATCTTTGTCATCAGTGCTGTGGTCAGTTGCCTGCTAACCCTTCATACTGACAACCTGTCTCTAGGACCCCTTGGGATGACTGTCCCCTTGCACCCCTATACTAACTATTTACTTTACAATGCCTCCACAAGTTGGGCCTCTAATCCAGGCACTGGCATCATCCACAGTAGCTCATGGAATACCAGGTATTCCTTTTGCTCTCTGTTTGAGGGATAAGATATTAATTCATTGCCCACTGAGTGAGTATCTACATTGCAGTTGAGGACTCAAGGGCAGCAGCATCACTACCCATGTTATGAGTCCATTCACAAGGAGGCTTTGCAGATTGCAGAATGTGTGGACAGCACAACTGAAGTGTCAACCATGATGAACCAAGGAATCTTGAGTGGTTCTGACATAAAAAATAAGTGTGCCATTCCATCCAACACAAGCACTACAAATGGCTTTTTTCTTGGTTCTAACTGCAATACACCAGAAGCTGTGCACTTCTGGCCTGTAGAGGTATCTGAAGCAGAAGTATTATTGTGGGTACTCAGCATAACAAAGAAAGTAGTGAGCACTTGAAGGAGTGAACCAAGAGACCCTTGGTCTCAGTCAATAGATGGACACCTTTTATATCAGAAAAGGGGATGGTTAGCCAAGAGCTCAACACAAGGAGAGTTATTGGACATTCAAAAGTTATTTCAGCCAATCAGGTGTGGAATGAAGTACTGGGGTAGCCAAGAGCTCCAGCAAGCAAAGTTATCAGATATTTAAGAAAAGCTATAACCAATCAGATCTGTGACCTGCTATCAGCCTCTGGGAGCTGTGCTGGAAAGAGAATGCACTAACACAACAACAAGGGATCCACAGCTGGCTGGCTAACAAGATAACTTCCAGTTCATTAGACCACTGTGAGTAGATCAGGTATATAATAACATGAACATTCAAGACACCACCTTATCAATTTTCTACTCCCTGCCTGACTTGATGATGTAGGTCAACATATGCCTGGACCCAATATCTGCTCAAATTCTAACATTTTCAGTAATGGTCATACTCATGATCAACAAAGTCAAAGGAGGAGACACTGAAACAAGCACTGGTAACACAAGTTAGTCATCTCATCTCATTGGATTATACAATACAAAGTCTAACTCACTCTTTAGCCTGTGAGTTAAGTAGAAAGTATATCTGAATTGATGTTGATGTTGAAGACTCCATTACCTGCAACTGGCCAGGTGAGGGGATGAAGAAGAGTAAGTCTGAGATAAACAACATTCTGGGCAAGCTGGTGCAGGAGATAAGAACTCTCAAAGAGGAAGTGTCAAGAATTCATGGAGATACAACTTCAGCAGTGGACAGTGCAGCTTACTGTATGCTGTCCAAGAGTTCATGACAGATACCTCCATGAATTGGATCTTGAGGAGGGGTCACAATTTCCTGGGATCCTATGATCACTAAAATTGGATCATTTGACTAGAATCGTTTGGAATACAGTTCTTGTGAACTCTTCTTCCTCAACTAAGAGTGAACATTAATGAAATAAAACACAAAGGACTGTGGGCAAATCACCAAAGATGATTCAGTCAAAAGAAATGTCTATGCTTGAGCATCTACAGTAAGACATGTCAAATACAAGAACACTGTGACCAGGAATGTTATTCACTGTTTGAGTAGATATGATAGGCCTGGCATGGATGCCACTTTGAGTGCCATGTTGAAGAGGAAGAGAGTGGTCATTGAGCAGATGCAAGAAAGGATCATGATATTGTCACTGTGTCTGCAGGCATTTGAGTCAAATGGAGGACACCACCAGGTTGGCTGTACCCCATTATGGCATCAATGTTGGCCACTGGCATCATGATTTACTCACATTCTTGAGTGCCTTTGATCTCAAGGTATCTCAGGAGACAGTCAGGATAAAGTCACTGAGTTCAATGTTGGTCAAGAGCATGCCATGGAGGGGGACAAACAATTCAAGAACCATCTCACCTGGTTGAGAGCAATGGGACTGCACTGTCGGTGATCATATGGAAAGGATAGATTCCCACAATATGAAGAATAGGTGGAAAGTGGTCTTGCTAACAATTGGATATGGTCAGCATCAGTTGGGCAGATTGACACACACATACCTTTTTGACTGCTTTTGGCATATCAGATGCAAGGAAAAAGTGGATAAACAAAGGAATATGGTGGAAAGACAAGAGTATGAGATAGTGTGGCCTCACTAGGCAGCACAGATGGGGTGAACAAGCTATTGTGGTGACTTCAAGTCAGCCTTTGCCACTTGTGACAGTGCAGATGTCAATCATACACACAAACAAATTTATTATGTAAAAATACCATTTTTGGATACTTGGGTTATTAATTGTTATCACCCATTGTGATCTTATGTAACTAGGTTTAAATTGATGGCTCACCAGGGAAAGAGCTCTTCATTAATCCCTGCTACAATAGTAGTGGGTTCTATGGGGTCCAGTTATGGTTTGTTTTGGCAGGGATTTGCTCATTTTTACATTGATATTTATTTATATTTACACTAATGATTGATTTGGGTATTGTGGCCCCTATCAGCAACTCCCATCTCCCTCACAATCCCACCCTCTCCCACTAGCCTCTCTTTGACCACTGCAAGAGTGACCCTGTCTGCTTCCCAGTTCTTACTACACACCCCAACAAATCAATGGAATTTTTGATGTAGAGGTCAGAGGTGGAGTGATGTAATGGATGAATCTTCAGAAGGTGAGGACAACAAAAAGGATTTGGAAGAGGCAAAAGCACTCAAGGTAAAAAATTGTGTAACATGTCAGCAGCATTGACTGAAATGTTTGCAGGCATGGAAACAATATCTGCATTCCATGCTTGCATCCAATCAACAACTGTTGCATCTACACTGATCTTGAATGTCATTCTTGGACACAGTGTCCTCATACTCAATATGGACATTATTTTGTTGTCATTATCCACTGTTGCCTTGGTTCAAGTCATCAAGTCTCTGTAAGGGACCATTGCCATCCCTGTTCTTATGGAACTTGATAAACTTTGTTCCAACACATCCCAGCTCAGTGAAGCTGTACAGGAGGCAGTTGCCTATATTACTTCTCATGTCTGATCACATGCAATTAATAAACAAGACTGTCCCAATGTGGTTGTGCATGGGCCAAGCACAAGCATGTTGATGAAGAAATGGTGAGTTGAATCAAGTGATGCATGTGAACCATGATACCATTAGCTGAATGAGACCCATCTCTTGATATCATATTTGCAAGCCAACAATCAAGATGTGTTTGTACTTTGCAGCTCTTGAGTGCAGGCTAGGAGAAATTGATTGTGTATATGCCATCTACTAGTACTCTTAACCTCACAACTCTGTGAGCCATGAACTACCCAAACCCACCACATTGTTGATGGAAACCAAAAACAAAACCTAGACACTGGTCAGTCAAACTCAAGCAAAAAGATATGCTCACCACATCAAACAGTTGATTGAAGATGATATCATTGTGTCAGGTGAGACAGTTACATTGGATATGCACTGGAGATACTGGGGAGAGTGTCCAGGATGGTCCTTAGTGACAGGCCTGTCATATGTTCCACTTTTCATTTCCTACCAATCTTTCATTTGCTTTCACATCCAGGTCTTGTCTGCAGTGAGCATTTCTGAGTCAGTTCTAATATGCACATCATGTGTACAGCATGTAAATTTAGTATATTAAATAACTAGGGTCAACTGTGCTGACAGTGACCTGGCTGGAAAGAGATGCTCATGTATTGTAGGGGAAGTGAAGTACAAGAGAACTACAAGGGTGTGTAAGTCAGAGACAATATGTGAGAGATGCCATGCCAAAGAGGTGATAGGAGGTGTTTGCAAATGGTGATGTTTGGCAAATGAAACCTGCAAAATATGACCTTGCTTCCAGCAAGGTAATATTGTTTGATTTGAATATGTGTGATGTTTGTCACACCTCACCCACTGCTGAACACTGCCACTGAGGAGAGTACCCCAGCTGTCTGAATTTAGGACTGCTCAACCAAAAACCAAGCTTGCTAACAGTAGGCCCCTGTCTTTTGTGAGATACACTACCATTTTGGGTCCAGATTCCCACCCCAACTCCCTTGCTATGATGAATCTGCCCACAAGTGCACACTTTGGTCAATCATGTGACTACAAAGTGTACATATGTATTGTGGTTCATAGTCAGCCAGTTATCCATTTGCTGAACCCTTGTGCCTGATCAACAAGCAAGAACTTCTCATAATTGAATTGCATTGATGCAATATAACTGACCAGCAAGGTAAGCTCACTCTTTTCTCCCCACCACATCCTCTGGTCATGCATGAGAACGATGAGTTCAAGCTACCCCACTAGCTAACTGATTCTTCTGTTTCATTCTCTCCAAACTTTGAAAATCCAGACAATGCTAGACCTGACAACAACACATGGCTACCGGAGCTGCACAATCATGCTAATCAAGGTCTGTTCCTATTCACCTCAACACCTGCTGTCCTTGATTCAAATGTTTTCACCAAGATCACACAAATCTTACACACTCAAACAAATGTTGAAGAATCTGTGCCACCTATCCCTGACCTCAGCGCTAATTTGGAGGATCATCTGTGCCACGTCAGCACCACATTCCAGCAGAGCCTAATCTATGAGGCAGGGGCACCTATTTGGGGTTGCATTCTTGTGGAAACCTCCCATCTCATCTACCAATACATCAAGACCCATCTGATGGAATCATCAGTCCCTGACACCATATTCCACTGTGTACACAAACTCACCATGATGTGGCTCACAAGGAGTTTGTTCAAGCCCAAGCCAGATAATATATGTATACATCCTCCATTGTTTACAGACTGAACTAATCTACATTACAGTGACTCAGACTCAACTCATTGGCATCCAGGAAGAAATACACATCTTTTGAAGGTTACTGTGTCCCACAGGTATGTCCATTTTCATCTAAGTGCAAGTATCTTTTTCAACAATGAGATGTTGACCTAACTTCACAGTTAGACAAGATTGTATGCACTGCTCGAGAGAGTGCATGTTGGACAGTGCAATATTTTGTGTGTAAGGAATCTGATCACTCAGGGATTGTACAGTCTAACATGACAGAGAACAAGAGGAAAACCTTGCTTCCTCAGATGACATTCTTGACTGACTATGGTTGCTGCCTCCTCCACCAATTTATGGCAGATGGGAACATGATCTGGTTTGAAAACCACAATTTTACATATCTAGTGAAGAAATCTATCTATGACATTTGTTACAATTATGACTGGGGGTAATTGTACAAGTGGACACAACATGTAGTCCACCTTGGTGTAGACTCCTGTAGTCCTAACTCATAGGATTTCTTCAGGCTTGATGTAGCCTGGCAATGACCATGGCAACTAGGGAGAGAATCCCTAGAATGATGAGGATAGAAAGTCTGAGGTATACTAGGTCAGATGACCTAGGCTGGGATATTGACCAGGGGTGACAAGGTTGACATCAAAAAGGTCTAGTTCTCTGTACTGGAGTAGAGAATCTAGAGACTAGCCAACATCGGTGAGACATGGTGGCAAGTAGCAGGAAGGCAGTCTTCCTGGATGAAGAGTAATGACAATGGGGTCATAACAGGGGTGACAATGGCAGTGAAGTTGTCGATGAAAGCAACCTAGATGAACCACAAGAAGGATGGTTCAGAGGGTTTTTGAAGATGGCAACAAGAGTCCTTCAACAAAGGAGAAGGAGGGGAGGGCAAGGTAGAGGTCAAGCAAGAGGGGATTGCAGGGAACAGATGATGAATACCACAAGAGTATACCATAAGGTAGTACACTTTAGGTGTCAGATCAAGGTTAGAGAGAGAGAGGTGTTAGAGTGGAGCTCTAACTTACAGTATATACCCCAGCTGTAAGAGCTTTAGGGCAGGTATATCCCAATCTGGTAAGATGGTCCATGTGCAGTCTAACCTTAATATAGTAAGAGTCCATATCTGTAAAAGGAAACCCGGAATCTGTGTGGTGGAGATAATGACAGGAATAGCAGGTGGGTGCTGCTGTGGGAAGGTCATGAGCATAGGGATGTATTGTGGAAATCATTGTGATGTAATGTGTTGTGATGGCATGTGAGTGATCACATGAATGAACTGAGGTTGGAGTGTAACACAAGGAGGGTGGCAATGTCAGAGTGAAATGTGGCCTCATCTGAGATGGGGGGTTGCTGAGAAGGGCATAGGAGGGTGGCTATGCATAAGAGGCACTGCAGAGGGGAAGATCTGAAGGGGGATATCCAGAGAAGATCTGGGGAAGATCCAGGATCAGGGTAGCACAGGAGGGTGGCTGTGCAGAGAGGCACTGTAGGGGAGTAGTGCAGGGGGGGTGGTGCCATGGCTGTTTCAGGACACATTGCATTGAGCATAAATGAGCACTAGGATG
>JBBPQP010000830.1:0-16922 GCA_038092555.1 Boletus subgraveolens
CGTGTTGATGGCTGTACTAAATGCATCTCCGTAGAGCGTGGTGTTGAAAAGCACGTCGAGCTGGACAACCTTTCTTCTTCGGAAGTGACCTCCAAAGTAGCCCAGCTGCTCAGCATTGCATAATGATATTCGCTATCTGTTACAATGCCACAATCCACCCCTGTTTTTTTTCTGACGCCGCGATTCGAGAACGCAATGTCAAATCCCCTGTGATATCCCCCATGGTACTCGACGATTGGATGTCGGAGGGGTGCGAGGACCCTCCAAACCCGCGGACGTCGATGGCAATCAGGCGATGATCGTTCTGAAACAGACTGATGTGGGACGTCCGTTTATTTGCAGGAAAATACTAGTACGGAATACCTTGAAATGTTCAATCTGCCGGCCCCAGCTACTCCACAGACTCGGCCAGCCATGCACCATCAAAATGGTCGTTCCCGCAGAAGGGTTGACATCGACGTATGCTACGCTATGAGAGAGACCGCCTTGTGGAGTGCATATAGGCAGCAGTGTACTCACCGAGGGTGATGTTTATGGTCTGGTCAGTGAGGGTCCTGTCTATAGCAGGGCATGTAACAGCATTTATAACGTACTCGCCCGGATCGAATACGACGGTAGCAAGGACGCTTGTCGGGTAGGACACCAGTAAACTGGTGATGAATACGCAGAGTGCACGGAACATGAATAAAAGCGAAAGTGGTATCCTGATGAGAGCCTGCCAGTGGAGAGCGAGGATACGAGCCTTTTATACTACTCTTGGAGACGACTATACCGATCAATTGAAACGGCGACCTGGGCATACAATTATGATAAAAATATATGGTATAGATCATACTGCATACTCAGACAATTCATCGATCCGTTCAAAGGCCTACATGGATGAACGGAAGCCACTCGATGAACGACGCATTACTCTCTCGGAGACGTCCAACAGCATCGTGCAGTGCTCGCGCAGCCTCGTGATAATCCGGCGTTCCACCGTTTTGGAAAAGCTGCCTGTATACGTCCCCTGCCACATGCGGCGCAACGCGATCCGCGATCGACCACATCGTGCCAATGACCCCTCCATACCCCGCAAACAACATCCCCGCTGCAATATGGATCGCCTCGTCAGAAAGATCTTCGTTACCCATTGCCGTCTCACATGCGGAGAGAAATGCAAGTCCACCACGCGGACGTGACAATGAGATGATGTCCGAGAGTTTCAAGCGGCGGTGATCGGCGAGACAGAGTCCACTGTCGGCGGGGTTCTCGTTATCTTGAATTCCGTGGCAAGCGAAATGGACCCAGTGCGTTTCCTTCATCTGGGAAAGTACTTCCTCAACTGTTCCGACAGAGGGCTCTAGGAGAGTGGTTTGTGCTGATGGAGAGTTCCTGATTATCGCCCTAATGTGTTCCAACTCGGCGTGTACACCTGGAAGATGGGATTGGCCATCTGATGGCGGCTGACGGACAGCAAGAAGGCGGAGATCACCACTAGAGTTGGTCTCGCGAGTTGGCGATGGCGCAAGGATGCTCAGAGTAGGAACGTATGACGAGATGACGAAATCGGATACTTTGTACCCCGGTTCCGACGACCGAGTACCATAGAGACCAGCTGCGTGTATAGGAAGAAACACGAAAGGCCCAGTTGGACACCAAAATATGCGTGACAGGTCCCCGGGAGTCTGTCCGAAAATGCAGAGGGTTGAATCAGCGGCTCATTCAAAATAACATGGCGTCGCGTACAGAAAAATCCAGGGCGTCCAGGACCGGTTTGACAACGCCTTTCCACAGGGTAGCTAAGACAGACTCCCATCCGACACGCCCTCGCGGTGCCGGTTGCCCAACCCTTTCATCACAGGGTATGGCACGGGCGTGACCAAGTAAACCATTCACCGTCTTCTGAAGAAGCCCAGATCGTTCGAGGGTAAAATTGGGAAGTGGGACGTGAATTGCGTCTTCCAGGTGGGCAATAACAATCAACGCATCACATCGGCTTTCTGCAGCGTTGAGGATGACCACCGGTCCAGAGTGTGCAGAAGTGCGGAGCTGAGAGAACTCCTTGTGGAGGAGAAATCGCTCGAAACCTGAGAATCCTCGGATTTCTCGTAGAAGTTTATCCCGCTCAATCGCGAGCGCACGATATCTGTCAGCCACTTGTTCTAATGATTCTGTCGAGTGATAATCCGCACTTGTAGCCTGCTCGGAAACTAAGGACAAGTATTTGTCACGAGTGGCACCAGTATGCTCTAAATCAGCTGATAGTTGCCGAAGTCGACTGGCGTGATCTGGATGGGCAGACGACAACTCTTCATAGGAACTGCGAAGCTGGAACAGTTCCCCCCAAACGATTGAGCGTCCTTGCTCAAGCCACTCCACAGCAATTTGAGCGCGTCCCAATTCCAAAGCTGCCGCTGCCGCCTCTCGCACTATGTCCGCACCTTGCCTGAGTTCGCGGTAACGGTGTGTCAGGGGAAGGCCTATCCATGCGAGTTGAGGGAGGAGGTCAATGGCTACAGAATATGCATGAAGGATGGAATGATGGCCCAGAGAACGAGCACATGAAATCCATTGCAGTGATGCACGAAAACGAGTCGTAATGGGGCCTGTGGAAGCATGGGCAGCTTGTGAGTATAGTAATATCGCTTGCTCCAGGTCACGTGGCTCGCCAAGTTGCTCAAATCGGATCTTGAAGCAAAGGGCAAAGATTTGTAATTGATGGGGTTTGTCAGGGTGATCATCAGGGATGAGCTCCAAAGTATTCCTGTATATCGAAATTGCTTGTTCGAGATCGTTCACCTCGCCATAGCACTTGAAACGGCAGACGAAGGAGCCGGCAAGATAGGTCAGATGCCTAGGTTTGGCAGGATGACAGTCAGGGGTGAGTTGTACAGCATCCCTGTGTGCTGAGATTGCTCGATCGAGGTCACCTGGCTCACCGAGGCTCCCGAGACGGGTGAGGAAGCAGTGGCCGAGGCTGTTCAGAGAGTGAGGTTTATTGGGATGACCATGAGGGATGAGCTCTACGGCGTCACCGAGTGTCGAGATTGCTTTCTCGAGGTCACTCAGCTCGCCGAGGTGTTCAAACCGAGCGAGGAGACAAAGGGCAAAGTTATGCAGATAGGTTGGTTTGTAAACGTGACTGTCGGGAATGAGCTCTACAGCACACCTGTGCTTCGAGATTGCTTGCTCAAGATCACTCGGTTCGCCAAGGTTGTCGAAACGGGTTCTGAAGCAGGATGCAAGGTTACACAGGCAACCAGGTTTGTCGGGGTGGTCGTCAGGGATGAGCTCTATTGTATGCCTGTTCCTCGAAATTGCTTGTTCAAGATCACCTAGGTCACCTTTGTGCTCGAAACGAATTTTGAAGCAGGATGCAAGACCATGCAGAAAGCTTGGTTTGTCGGGGTGGCCATCAGGAATGAGCTCTATAGCCTCATTGTGCATCCGAATTGCTTGTTCGAGATCATTCAGCTCGCCAAGGTGTTTGAAACGAGTGAGGAGGGTGCTGGCAAGATTATTCAGACAACCATATTTGAAGGGGTGGCCTTCAGGGGTGAGCTCGATGGCCTCCCTATACCTCGAAATTGCTTGCTCGAGGTCGCTCAACCTGCCGAGGTGCTCGAAACGAGTAATAAAGGAGTTGGCGAGATTGTTCAGCCGGATGGGTTTGTTGGGGTGGTTGTTAGGGGTAAGCTCCATAGCATCCCTATACCTCGAGATCGCCTCCTCGAGGTTGTTTAGCTCGCCAAGGTGCTCGAAACGAATGAGGAAGACGTTGGCAAGGTTGTTCAGATAACCAACCTGGTCAGGGTGGTCATTGGGAGTGAGCTCTATAGCATTCCTGTGCCGTGAAATTGCTTGCTCGAGGTCGGTCAGCTCACCGAAGCGCTCGAAGCGAGCTTTGAAGCAGAGGGCGAGATTGTTCAGACAGCGTGGTTTGTCCAGGTAACCGTCAGAGGTGAGTTCGACAGCATTCCTGCCCTTCGAAATCGCTCTCTCGAGATCACTCGGCTCGCCGAGGCGCTCGAAACGCATGAGGGTGGAGTGGACGAGGTTGTTTAGACGGCTGGGCTTGTCGGGGTGGCCGTCGGGAGTGAGCTCTAATGCATCCCCGTACGCCGAAATTGCTTTCTCAAGGTCGTCCAGCGCTCCGAGGCGACGGAATCGATACATTAAAGCCACGCCGAGATTCGTTAGCCACTCAGGGTACTGGTGATCCGAAAGTGAGGTAGACGAGACAGATGACTCCAGGAATGAGATTGCAAGTTGAAGTTCGGCTAAATCACCAAACTGTTCAAATCGCTGCAACAAGTGGGAACTAAAAGCCAAAGCATCCCCATCTACTGGGCCCGGAGCAGAATTCTGCTTCATGGATGAGAGGTTAACTTCATGATCAGGGCCCGCGTTACGTCTGAGATGGAGCTGGAGCACGAAGATCGCAGTTTGCTGCTCATGACTCTCTGCAGAACTGAGGTCCATCACCTCATGCAGAAATGCCTCAGCCTGCGCTGCATATACTTCGTAGTGCCGCTTCTCGAATTGCGCTAACAGAACGACAGCCAGGTGGAGTAAAGTAGAAGGTCGGTCGAGGTGACCGGAGGGACGGGCAGCAAGTGCATTGTTATACAATGTAATGGGAACCTCGAGGGAAGCATCAGTACCGTCGACCCGACAACGGATGAATTTTGCCATCGCCAAGTTCGATTGGGCTACAGCACGACAAGGGTGGTCCAGCGGGCAAATGTCGAGCGCGAGCTCAAACTGTTCGATGGAATCCTCGAGATCCCGCCTTTCTCGGTCCTTTCGGTAACGCGAGAGAGAGCTGTGGCCGAGGTTTGTCGCCTCTTCTACCCGACCTACGGATTCTGTGGTACACTGTGGACACACACCGATTAACAATGATGGTGTCGAGACAAACGCCTACTTACATGGTGAGGGTCGACGAGGCCTGACTCGGATGAACCACCGTTCTCGCGCTTCCGCCGCCCGACGCTAACGAAAAGGGACGAACACGGGGAGACAACATCCCCGTTCTTTGGGCTGAAGGTGAACGCTGCCATAATGTCAGTGCACGGACCATATGCGATATTCCATGCTACTCACAAAGGTCTTGTGAACTGCGGTCCAATAGTTGTTGCACGGTGACTTTGAGGTCTCGTAACAACTCCCCATGACCCAGCGTGGGTTGGAACTCGAAAGATGCATAGATCCCAAGCCAAACTGTGGCAGACAGATCAGACGGCCTGCAGACAGTGTTAGAACTAACGCGAATAGAAGATGAGGGGTCTCACATTGGGATCGGCCCACCCCATTCAACGACATCATTATTCACTGACACAGGCTTATTCGCAGTTCGCCATCCGAGGCCACTGTGCTGCACCGCAATGTAAAAGCCAGCGGGAATTCGCCTAAGACCAGCAGCGACATCTGTTGCCAGGATATCTACCCTGACATTAGCCATACGTGCGAACTGTGTACAGAAATGGGGCTCGTACTCGCAATGACCGCTTCCTCATCCTCGTTCGCGTGTATCGCAGAGCCAGACAAAGAGGGCACAACTTTCAGCTGGTCGCCTAGCTCAGGTATTTGCCCGTTGCCTTGCTCCTGCTCCTGCCCTTCACATTCAGGGTGGGGTTCAGAGACGGCAGGCGCCTCTACGTCGTGCTTCCAGATGGGTCAGCTGGCAAACTAGAAGCAAGCCTGGTATGGCACCAACATTTTTAGTAGTGCATTCTAATCGTAGTCGTTGCATGCCGATGCTTGAACTGCAACTCATCGTTGTTTAGAGCGTGAAACAGAAATGTCTAGGGTATCTCGTGGGACAACATCTTACCGTTCGCGGCAAAGGCGGTCGGTGATTCCACAGCACCCGGTTGGCGTTTACTCAGGCCGGTACTGCCTCCCAAAATGTCACGGCCATTAAGAGGAAGTTCAACACAATTATGTATTTGGTTGAAATCACCTTCCTACGGTCTCTAATTTCCTGTCGCGAGACTTCCAGACCCTCCGCCGGATGTCTCGTCCATGGCATTTTCTGCCTCTCTTAGAATGAGCGAAAGGGCAGGAAACGCGAGTAGTAGTAGGGTCAGTGAGGATCCAGTTGAGAGTTAAGAGGGATTCGGAGTTCAAACTAAGTACTGCCAAGCTGGGGTGTTGTGGAAAGCGAGTCCGGAGTCCTCTGGTAAGTAGGACTCTCGCCGCAACGTTCAGTTATGGGGGTTTGGAACTTATTGCAGTCGCTGCCTACGGTCACTGGGCTCCTTTACCATGTGAACGCGAGCACGTGTCGTCATTCTGTGGTAATCTGCTCGCCTTCATGTTTTGTTCCAACTGGCCATGTGGGTCGTGACGTCTGTTCTCCTCGTTGTTCCTTCGAACTTGCGTCGACTGAGTACACGGACAAGTTCAGCGTGCACCAATGCGCTGTACATGTGACGCCAGACGAATCGGTGATACCATTGCCTGACAATGTGGGTCATGTATGTGCACAATAATCAAAGTAAAGTTACCCCCAACAAGCCCCGAAATCGGAGGATAGCGAAAGAAGGCACGGCTATCTTCCTTCGACTCCTTGGTCTGTCTACGGGAGACCACGTACGGGTTATGTGACTTGAACGTTTTAGCGAACACTCGGAACCACGCCCAGTCCGAAACCCCGAGTAAGACATGCAAATGGACTTTCATTAAATTGAATTCCATAAAAAGGGAAATAGATCAACGAACGTAAGTCGAATATCTAGCAATGAAGATATTACGAGCTCCTGGCAATGATTTTGATGGTTGCCAAAGACAACAAGGGCGAACCGATCCAGAATAATAGCTTGCCTTTCTATACCTCTAGGGGGCGGGGAGCCGCCGCCTCAATATCCAAAACATCAAACGGAATACTAAAACACCACAAACGTTGAAAACACGGACGACCAAGTGCGACGTTGCCCCCACTACTCTTTAAATTCTTCGCGCGAGTTCGGCATGTACCCCGGGCCGGCGACCATCACGGTCGAAGACTGGTTCGCCGAGCGCCCGGTTCCGTACTTGAATACGGGCATCGGACGGCTCGAAGCATTGGTGAATTTTTGGTCTATAATCTGCGCTTCTTCTCGACTGACGCTGCCTGCCCATACGGTGGCGAAAGCGACACCAAAGGTGGCAATCATGGTGTTAAGGATTACAAGCTGGTTCACGATCATCACATTGACGTTGCGATAATCGCAGACGAATTGGGCGACGGAGAACAAGGCCGGTAAGACGAAGTTTGCGGCCGCGATACGGAAGAGGGTTTGGATGCGCTCAACCAACGTCACTGGACACAGAAAATACACAAAGAAGAAGCAAGTTTGGTCAGCAGATTGAATGTCGAGAAACGGAATAAAATAACCTCTGCTAGAATTAGTTATGACCCGTCTATGACCGTGGCCATGCATTTTCCAGAGGAATGCAACAGATGCATATCTAAAAGTCAAACGATGAAAAGGTTCAGAGAGATTGATCAGGTCCATCGGTACTCACGTGTTGTCTACTATCTGAGCGGCCCACTCGATTTTTAAATAGGGTCTCGTGGCGTACACGACTCCCATCATCACTGAAGCGTTCGGTCCGTTCATAGCATCAACCATGGCCTTGGTGAATACGATGATGTTGACCGCGCGAGTGAGCTTGAGGAGGACCGGAATCGCAATGAGGAGGCCAAAGCGGATCGAACCGATCTGACTGGGTGGATAGACGGAGATGAGGCGGAGGAGCAAGGTGAGGTCGACAACTATAGATTGCCAGACGCTAACGAATCCAATAACGATGTTAAACTGGGTGTGAAATCATGAGGTGAGCATCCCAGGGACCGCTGGTAGACAACACACCGCCGGAGGCCAGGGTTTCAGAGGTTCCAACATTTGGTGAATCTGAGTGCATCTATCAGCGACTTGATGCGATCAGCTATGCTCGGGCAGGCAGGACTCACTCCGAACGCATCGATCAGTACACCGTCAACGAAGGCAAGGAAAATAGCTACTAAATTGAGGCTGAAGATAGGCCGCTGGCGACTATGGGGGGTGGAGAAGTAGAACAGCGAGAGGACGAGAGGAATGAGGAGCGTCAAGAACGTGTGCGCCATCATGACGGAGTTCAGCTGGGGATGAATGTCGGGATTGCCATTCGATTGGGATCCCGTGTTTGTGGTATTGGTGGACATGGTGGGGTATCGAATCCAGTGAACGGAGACAAGACGTGGACATGTCGAGCTTTCGTCTTATAAGTATCCTCTTGGGAAAGATAGAATTGAGTGAGACGCAAGTATCATGTCCCCACCATGATTGACACGTCACGGGCGCAATACAAATTCTCCGCCGTAGAGCGATGTGCGATTGTCGCTCTGGCCCGGATTGATCTCACTTTGGCAGTCTGTTGGCACGCTGGCGGGTTGTCTAGGCCGCTCCAACATCATCGGGTAAGTACTGTGGACGTCAGGTCAGCCTAGTATAGGGACTAGATGCAACAGAGCTCGGAGACGTTTCACGCCTTACCTCAGAAATACGGAGCTATTAAACATGCTAACTGACGTCGTGCCTGACACGAGACACCCACTATAGAAGTCGAGGAACAGGGCTAATTTTTTCAATATTTGAACCTACTTTTTATCCGCTGTGCAACGTGACATCGCACCGCCGCCCTGTCGTGTTTACAAGACAATTTTTCGTGTCAGATCGTCAAACCCTCCGCTTGATGTAGCCGAGCAGTGTACTGTCATAAATTGCCTGTATAAGAATCTTTATTATGATTCGAGAAGAGCGGTGTGCCGGATCCAGGAGTGAATTACATACCTAACCTATGTCCTCGGCCCATTTGGTTCCGCGCGTAAGTATAAACCTGCCTATAAAAATCATTTGGTTTGTGATGCTCCGCTTCCTCGATGCAGGGACTCTAACACACGATATACTTGTCTCAGGTAATTTGCTCGTTGTGGCCGAGTCCAGAGGGATACCCAGGAAGAGGATGTCAGAGCGAAGAGTCTAGACCGTGCTATTGAGCACATACGGCTGGGTTGCTGCTCGGCAAACACGTCCTTCGTTTCCGGGTGGGCCCTGGATTCGGACTGAAACAGATGTCCGTTTGTGTCCTCACCCTCGTTCCCTTCTATTCGTCGTCACTGCTCCTGGTGACGTGGCGCACATTAGGAAAATGTATTGGTGATTTCAGATCTGCACACAAACTCACCAGTTCATCGCAGCTCGTTGCGTGTCAACAGTCATGTTATCCATGGTCACAGATTGCCTTGCAAGGACTATGAGGACTATGCTGGTCCATTGTAGGCTGAAATTAACCTACTTTTCGTATGCCACGTAAGTTAAGTATAACATGGTCGCAGGCAATACTTATGTGGACCGCGGTCTGAAAGAAAAGCCTATTGCTTCCGAAACTTTCGTTGCCGGCATCTGTCAAAAAGCCAAACGAGCAAGAAAATAAGTGCCTCGTTGCTTCTTCCCTTCTCGTCGAATGAACGCTCACACTTTCAAAACTATCACTGGCTTCACTGCTTTCATACTATCACGCTGGCTATTATTTCCGTGCTCAACTAAACTGCAGCGTGTATATTATAAAACAATGCTGTGGATGATTGTGTTTCAAGGTTATGCAACCCTTGAGCGTGCAATTGCACGATCAAGCAGGGTTTATGCCGACGTAGTCGGCGATTCTCGGGTATATAATATCTCTGAGTTGATCAAGGTCAGTTGAGTCAGCCTCTCAGAGAGAGAAGGTCCGGGATATGCTCCGAAATTGCCGATCAGGTTACGCTGTTTCAAAGATGCAAACATTACAATTCATTTGAGGAGTACATGAATATATATCGCTGATAATTCTTTCAAGTCTGTAGGATGTCAGGAATGTGCTGTTCTCAAGCATTTGCATTGCACGAGCAGTTTGCATCAGCTGTACAATGATAGTCAATCACGATCAGATACATGAGAGTAAGTCCGAGATCAGATGTCTTCTGGTTTGTTGAGCAACCTTCCTTCCATGCCGCCCTCCACCATCAATACCTGGCCCGTGACATGACCAGAGACCACTGATGATGATTGGACCACGATCTGGGTCGCGATATCGATGGGCATTGCGATTTTCTTGAGCGGCATCCTGTCGCTGCGTCAGTCCTTGGAATACCCAAGTGCATATATGGTTGTATCTCGCTCACGTTGCCAGAGCGCTGTACCGTATATCAGGGTTCGCGAGGGAAACTTCAGCCATGGGTGTATATACCCAGCCTGGTGCGACGACGTTGACTCTCCCTCGCGGTGCAATCTTCACGATTTCGTTCTTGAGTGTCATCGCCAGGCCATACATCATCCCTGTATCAACCCACGACATCCATCGATGATATGGCCCCAACACCACGAACACACGATAAGCACAATCGGAGAACAAATGTTATAATCGCTCGCACCACTCTTTGTCACCGCGTAGTCGGCGTTTCCCGCTTCGCCGTACTTACCAGCAGTGCTCCCGATGAGCACGATCGCTGCCTTGTCCTTTGTCTCGGACGATGCCTGCTTCAGATGCTTGAGGTACTCTCGACACACGAGAAAGGTAGACGTGAGGTTCGTCGTGAGAATGCAATTCCAGCGCGCGAGGGACATCTCTACCACTGGCACGCCGTGTGCGCCCGCAATCGCGTGGTTGACCACAAGTACCTGGACCGGGCCGGCGTCGCTGTGCGAAAGAGTGGTGAAGAGGTCGATGACGGCGGCTTCGTCGGCGAGATCGGCTTGGATGACTTGGAGAGTGGGGTATGTCTGTAAGAGAGGGAGGAGCGGGTCACGCTGACTGTTAAAGTGCGCGGTGACCTTGGCACCGAGCGCTGGAACACACAAGGTCGATAGTACATTTAGATTGAGATGTTGTGTGGATGATCCAAGGTGGGCTCACAGCAGTATAATTTGGTGGTCTCGAGACCAATTCCGCCGCTTGCACCTGATTAGGGGTCAGTGCGTCCTGACGAGGGGAGCGATGGAGGTACCTGTGACAAGGACGTGTACGCCTTGCAGTCCCAGATCCATGGTCGTGCACGAGTTTTGAAATCAGTTCAGGGAACAACAATCAGGATGATTGTGGGTCACACTGAGGGCGGTCCGGGGCGGGTTGGCGGCACATGGGAACGACGGTCCGAATTATCACCCCAGGGCCCACAGTAAGTTATCCATTGACAGAACTCGCACATAAAAGCACGTGAGAGGCTGGACTGAGTTCTGCAGCACGACAACATCAAGACCCTGGGTACCAAGCCTGTTTTCGACAGTCAGCACCAGGACTCGTTGTGCAGCATAGTCGCCATAAATTCTTCAATAGACAGGAAGTGTACTAGAATAGTCAGTAACTGGTCGTTGAAGTAACAGAAGACCATTGGGTAAGCGGTGGCTATGCTACTTATCTTCGATCGACTCCTGCACACTGTCGCACTCTCGTTCCGCGCCTCGGACCCGTCGAGAACATCTACTCCATATACAATGTATCTGATTGTTCAAATATGCCCAACACTGCCTTGATGCGATCATACTTGTACTTCCTTGTGAACCATTGTCCTTGTTGCTTTTGGATTCTCTCGACATGTCCGTCTCGCCCTGGTGAGTCTGGCACCGTGGCTCGCAAGTCCTTTCCACTCACCCTCGGGCATGACGTTCATGGTTTCGTTCGATCGTTGTGCGGACTTATTGAGTGCCTTGTGTGGTTCAAGTAAGTCTTCTGGTGTGTTATCGGATCATTCTGGACGCACCCTGACTCCCAGCCTCGTCTGCAGTTAGCGCCTTCAGCACGACTCGCCGTGCGTCGCTGCTGGCGTCATTCGTTGCGTTGTTGCCGCAGTCTCGTATGCCACTTCCGCCGTCGCCGTGGTCCTCTATGACTCCCGTACCGCTATTCGACCTGTTCGTCACGTCTGGGTAATCTCGTGGCCTGTCGACTTGAGTCGCAACCGTCCTATCTTCTTCGCGCACATCCGTACCACCGCCGGGGCAGTCCCTGTTACATTCCTCCACCAAGATCGAGTAACGTGTCGCTCGCGTCCTGAATGATGTCCGGCAACTCTCCGTCGCCAGCGCGGTAGGTCGGTACCCGACTTCCTCGCTCACTCTTGAGCGGCGCGCTGTTGGTCGTCTGTGGTAAGCCTGGGGGTCGTCAGCAAAATGCGCACGGCCTTGTGATCGAGTTATGCTGGCCGCATCGTTCATCTCGCGAGCTCGTCCGCTAACTTCCCGACTTCACTCGTTGGTCTCCTGGCCTCAGCTTTGTCGCCTCCTTGGTTGAGGGATGCTAAAGTTTGTTGGATTTGAGTTTGTACGTAGCCACTCGCATGTAGCCTTTACCACGAAATCCACCGAGGTCCAAGTCCTCACCTCCAGTAAGACGTCGAAGTGGCACTGCGTGGTAGGGCCTTGAGGCTGACTCGAAATCGTATCTACATGAGAAAGGGAGATCCTAGCTTGTTTGGTTCCGTACGGTCTCGGATCCAACTATGCCAATCCAATGTAATCAGTCAAGGTGTAACTGCCCTATAATCTACGAAAGGCCACATCTTCTGAATCGGATATATATTCACTGAATCACAGTACCTCAGTACAACGCTGGAATTGATATCATTCGCCTCAGACTCGGAGAACCACCTTCGCGCTGACAAGGCGGGCAACACCAATCGGGATCAAGGTTGCCAGCCGGCGAACTGCGCGAGCGCATCGAGCGCATTTAGTGACCGCTCAGACGAGACGACGGACCTAATTTGAACTAGAGGAATATGGGGTAAGCCTATCTGTCGACCTTGAATTAGACAAATTCGAAAGTGATTGTCTCCTTGATTGTCTCGGTCTTCAGATCTAGTGGCAATAAACGGTAATTTAATAATTGTTTTCCCCTGTCTGTAGGACCCCCAGAAGTGTCCATGCAGAGAGCATGACAGGTACAGAACGCCTGCCGCATCAGCTGCAAACCCAAGAACATGTCTCCGGTTTGCAATACAACCAAGCTAGGTCTTCCGCCAGCCGTTTTCCAGCCAATGTCAGCAAAGTGCCGTCAGGGTCATCTTCCTGATGAAAGGTCTCGCTGGAAGAATAGACGGAATAGCGACCCCACTGAGACAGGTTGCCCCAGGAAATGTGTCACCCAACGCAAACGATGGATGCATAGTTGCATCCAGATTTTAATTACTAAACTGCTAGTGTATCTCGTACTGCTGCGCCGACACAACGAATTTTAGCCCATTGCCACCAAAAAAAGCAGGGATCTACTCACGGGATAGAATGTCGAAAGGGCTCAAGATGAAGAGAAGTCATGACTGCCCCACTGACTCTGTGATCGCGAGCCGATCACAAAAGGGGCGGGTGAGACAAAAACGTACAATCAAATCCGAGACAGCCATAAAGTGCGAACCGCTGGAGTCAGGAACGAGCTACTAAAGTAGTAAGAGCGGGAACAAACAAGGGAACAAATACCACAAGCACGGACCCAATTACATAATGAGTGCCGATTCAGACTCAGGGGTACCTTCGACGACTTCCAAGTTCGACACGATGAATTCTAAGGACATCCATGTCATTCAGGCGACTCACCCTCTCAATCAAGAGATATTCCGTTTGTTGGCTACCCCTAAGGAGCTCATCAAGGCCAACAAGAACGCTTCCCAAGTTCAATGTACTACCTGTTACACGGCGCGCCCAAAGTTGCAGACGTGTCAAAGGGCAAGCATGTCATGCGATTTTTCTTGAAGCAGCTCCAATTGTATTTATCGCAGTGCAAAAGCGTGTGGTACTGTTCAAAGGAATGCCAGAAGAAAGACTGGTATGCCAACGGCAAACAAACGGTCTGTTCTTCCGAAAACTCATCATTCGTTAGGCCTCGTCACAAGGCTTGGTGCACCCCAGCCGAGCGTCCCAAGGGGGTCAAGAAGCTCGTAGAAAACCTGGTTTCCAATATTACACTTGTCACCATGCTCCAGGTTTGCGCCGCGCTTGACTTGGACCTTGCCAACGACGAAAAGAAAGAGATCGGATTCAAATTCCCATTCATGATCCGTGTTGACATCGCCGTCGAGCCCTCTGACGTTTTTTCTTTTACCAAACTCTTCCTCACCGACGACCCCATCCACGAGAAAATGGAAGGAATGCTTCAAGTCAATCGCTTTCACTCCCATATTCCAGGCCAATCGGGATATGCTCCTCTCACCAAAATGCGTGACACGTTATGGCACAGTGAGAGAGAGAAAGCCATCAGCAACCCTGCACATCGCAACAATCCCCTTGGACTCCTTGAATTCGTCAACAACGATAGCGACTTTTCGATCACGATACCTCTCCCCGTCTATCCTGGCCCAATGAAGATGGCAAGAGAGAAAGAACCCTTCATGATGTTTTCCGCACTCAGGGGTGGAGGCTTCGAGAAACCGATGACGGTTGCTTCATGTATGGAGTAAGCGACGTCGATTTCCGTTGCCGTGTCTTTGTTGAAGATATTTCGATCAGGTTCATGAACACGCACATACGCGCAGATAAGGATAATCAGCTGAAACTGCGCGCGGAGATGATGGAGACGGATAAGGCGATAGTACGAAGTGCTCGCGATAAGTCGGTCACTCATGGAGCAGTCGTTCTTCTCAGAGAGAAGATGGCGAGGGAATCGACGTATGCCAACTTCCTGTCCTTGGTTTGATTGTGTATCACTATGTTCTCTCTAGTATACATTTCAATGCTTATTTGTGTTATGTAATGCTGTAATTTTGCCATAAGCTCTCTGAGAACGCCGCTGAAGCTTTGAAGTTTCAGATGCCTCCGAGGATAAATGACATTTCCTCGATAGAATCTGGTCACGAAGATTCCTAAGTACCCAGTCAAGGGCCGTCCTTGCTTTTCAATTGGCCTAGCCTCAGCGCAGGTGAAATTACGATCGTCCTAGCGCCGGAAAGCCCCCTTCTTTCAACCATGCATCAGACACATTCGGGATTCAAGACAGATCTGGAGCCAATCAGCACAAGGCGTCTATTTGGTTGCATCGCCCGTCTAATTAGAATACGGCGGTGACACTCACCCTGGACCCTGTCAAAACACTACAGTATGGACTCTGCAAAGAGTACCCTACGCTCCATCATACTAGCTACGCAGCATGTCCGAAACGCTACGGCTCAATACTCCACTGCCAGAGGCGTTAGACAAGTCAGACAACACTCTCTCATTCGGCTCGAACTCGAGTTCCAAACAATCGCCGATGCTTCGCGCGCCATCCTCGACGTCTTCGACAACCCATTGTTGCGTCGTCATTATATGCTAGATGACCGCTTGATGGACTGGCTGTCTGGTCCTGAACCCGAAACGTGTTTGAACACGTTGAGAGTTATGCAGAAACTGCTCAATATTGATCATGACGTACAGGCGTTCTCTGGGTTCACCCCAACGACTCGGAGATCCGGGTGCCAGGAAGATGATATCAATACGGCCATTTTGCTTTTTGATACCCACAAGGCTCATTTTCACTTCTTGCTGAAGACGGACATCTGGTGAGTGTGGAGTATATCGATGACTTCATGCCTGAGAGAATTACACAGGAACTACGAGAAAGCAGCTGTACCTTCCGCAACCAAGTAAGTGTTGTAAATTCGTGGTCGTGGTCTGACCCTATCTTCAGTTATAACAGAGAGGTTCGCGTGCAAGTCCAACAGGAATATCAAATCGCGTCAACGAAAGATGTCACGATGGAAGGGCAGAGGAAGGAAATTGTTAGTATGTGTAACTAACCATTGGCATCACAAACCGGTCTCACCGACGATATTGTATACCCAGCTCAGAATCTGAACAAGTTGTTAAAAGTACTCGACGCATTGAATTGCTCAGAGAAACATCGACAAACGTCATCGATACGTCAATTCGATACATGCACGTGGTTACCTGCTACAAATGCGTACAGATCGTGGAGGGAGGGGAAGGATTCGTTCCTGTGGCTGCAAGGAAAAGGTGTCACTTTCGATGATCCGAATCGTTCTGTTACTGACACGAATGGGATCACAGCTGGTGCCGGCAAGTCGGTTTTGGCGTGCGTTTAGACTCTCTATTACCGAGGCAAGATTGTTTACTAGGCGAGCAGCTCGTTCGTCATCAATGAGCTCAAGAACACGAAGGAGGATGGAGAACTTCTCGCCTACTTCTATTGCGATTTTCGGACCGGACGATCTACGAGCGCTGTGGAAGTGATGCGGTCTCTTCTCGCCCAGTTGACGGCACAGCTCTGTGACGTTATTATGGACCCAGAAGACTTGCTCGATGAGCTACTCAAGGGCGCCGAGAGTCGTATAGACTCGTTCTACAGCATCAAAGGACTGACACAGTATCTTTCCAAGGTCGCAGGGTTATGCCCTCGAAAGCCCCTAGTCGTCGTCGACGCACTCGATGAGTGTAGAGAGATGGAGAGTCTCCTCGACGGTCTTATCATGAGCAGTGGCGACGTACGGATGTTTGTCACGAGTCGGCCGCTGCAGAACATCATGCGGATGCTTTCTCATCTTGCATGCATATCGATGGATAAAATGATCCACGAGTTGTCGGCTGATATCCTACTACATGTCACGAGAGAGCTCGACTCACGGCATCGGTTGAGAACATTCGATGAGAGGCTGAAAGAGGAGATCCGATCTAAATTATGTGCAAAGGCAGATGGCATGTAAGAAGCAATAATCCACGTGTTCACTCCGTAGACTGACGGATTCTTGTGCAAGGTTTCGTTGGGTACAATGTCAGATTGACACGCTCGACAAGTGTACATCGGTATCGGAGATTCGGAATGTGCTCGAAAGCCTTCCAGAAGGACTGGAAGAGACCTACAGGAGGATTCTTATCGCTATTGACAGACGACTTCCAGATTCGCGTGTAGTGCGCCGTGCATTGATGTGGCTAGTGGCCGCCATGCGGCCGATGCGG
>JBBPQP010000831.1:0-16871 GCA_038092555.1 Boletus subgraveolens
TGACTTACAGTATATACAAGGGAAAAATATGTTTGTTCTATAGCAATAAAACTCATTTTTAAACACTTTTAAGTTTCCTACAGTCACTGTATAGTGCTGTACAATCACTTTGTGTGTTACTGATGTATGGCTCATATAAGTGGCTGATTATACCATTTGGTCTTACTAATGCCCCTGTGGCATTCCAGCAATTTGTTAATACCATCTTCACAGATCTTCTAAATGTTTGCATTATAGTCTACCTGGATGCCATCATAATCTACTCTGAGGACAAGGCCTCCCACAAGGAGTATGTCCAAGAAGTCCTCCAATAACTCCATAAACATGGCCTTTATGCTAAACCTGAAAAGTGTGAGTTCCACACTGACTCTACTGAATACCCAGGCTACAACATGTCACTCTCCAGCCTCACCATGTCCTTCAAGAAAGTCAAAACCATACAGGAATAGCTGGAGCCTCAGAAAGTGAAGGACATTCAGTCCTTCTTTGGGTTTGCCAACTTCTATCAGTGTTTCATAGAAAACTACTCTGAGATCATGTGCTTTTGACACATCTCACATGCAATGGTACTCCTTGGTCCTTCTCCAACAACTATTGCTTCACTTTCTGAGGTTGAAGAAGGCCTTCACCACTGCTCCTATCCTTATCAATTGGATCCCTAATGCTCCATTGATTGTAGAAACTGATGCTTCCAACTATGCTATTACTGGAATTCTCTCCATCTGCTGCTCAAATAATGAGATTCGGCCTGTCCATTTCAACTCTTGTACACTCTCTGCTCCAGAGCTCAACTACAACACCCATGACAAGGAGCTCCTTGTCATTGATGAGTCCTTCTGAACTTGGTGACATTACCTTGAAGGCTCTGGCACTCTGATCAATGTTGTCACCAACCACAAGAACCTGGAATACTTTGCAACTTCCAAACTCCTGACCCAGTGTCAAGCCCAGTGGTCAGAGTTCCTCTCCCAGTTCAACATGGTCATTCATTTTTGTCCCAGACACCTTGGCATGAAGCCTAATGCCCTCACTAGACACTGGGACATCTATCCCAAAGAGAGAGATAAGGACTATGCTCACATCAATCCATGCAATTTCCATCCAATATTCACTGAGGAACAGCTCACTTCATCCCTCTGAGCTAGCACCCTTTTCAATGTGGAAAAGCTCCACAGTGATATCCTCTCCATGCTCCCCTCCAACCCATTGGCAAAACTCCATATACCTTCTCCAGATCTCTCCAAGTCTTGCTGGTCTGTCAACAAAGACAGATTCCTATGTCTCAACAAATACATCTACACATCTGATGCTAATGACCACTGATCTCTATACAGCTTGGCTGTAAACATTGCAATACCTATGATGGACACAGTGACTAAAAGGATGGCTTCACCAAGTAAGGTGCACATTGATGTCTACCCCTGGACTCATCTGAATGGAACATACCACGATAATTCACAAAGTTGGAGTCCATTTGAACTGATGCAACTTGGGAGTGGTTACACAAATATCTGATAGGTGAAGGAAGCTACTGACTTCAAATATATGTATGTATAGCCCCCAAGATGTTGAATCTCACCATAACAAGTGAGGGTTTTGTTGCCTCTACCTGACTGGGTGAGCACCAAGCAGTGCATTCCTGATCAAGTGAATAATTCTATCAATCTGTTCAAAACTTATTAAAGTACATGAGATTGTCCACTTGTGGTTTGGTAAGTTAAATTATAGTACACAAGTGGAAATTTATTCTCCCAGCTCCTTTTCCAGGATCATTCCATGCCCTCAGCATCCCCTCTCCTCTCCTCTTCTCTTATAATGGCTGACAACTCTTGTTATAAATTGTCATCGACCACTACTCTTTTCTTTTACTATTGTACTACTGATATGCTTTTCCTTGTCTTCTGCAGGTAACCCCATTCGAACACTACTGTTACCTACTTATTTTCCTATTTTCTCTTTTGCTGACTTAATCTTTCTTCCCCTCACCTTCCATCACATTCCATCATCAGCAATCATTCTATCATGTTTCTTGAAGTGCTATTTCTTCTTGTTTGTTTGTTCATTTCCTCGTCTTTATTTAAACCCTCATAGTTCTACTTCTGTCCCTAAGTTAGACCTACTCGGTGTAACCCATACATTGGCCCTTGACCCTCTGGATCTCTCTAAGTTGTTGTTGTACTTTTGAGTCAACATTCTTTGTTTAACCTTCAACATTGCTGAAGCCTAGCAATCCCTCTGTCACTGTAGAAGCCCTACATGATTGAACCTTTGAAGAACCGAGTCTACTTCTATCCCTACCCAGGCTAGTTGTAACAACTCTGACAGTGCTGAGGTCACCACCACATCTGCTTCATCCACTGGCCAAAACAAGGGCCCTCTACTACATTACAGCTGGGACCCAGGAAAAAGCCATCTGTAAGATCTCTTATAAATGTGATCAGTACTGACTGTTGTCTGTGGCCTACAGGACCACCCAGGATCCACTAGTCCACTATGGCCACCATTTCAGGAGAGCAGTTTATGCATTTTACAGTGTCCAGACCTTCATCACCAACAGTCTGTAAGTCATGGCTGATCAAGAGGTTGAACCTTCAGATTTTACCAACAGCAGCATATGTGATACTCCCCCCTCAATGGACTATCTTTTACAGTTTTACTACCAGGGAAAGGAAAGAGTATGCTATATTTAATGAGCTGTTGTGAATGACTCCTGGGCTCGAAGCCAGGTTGATGACAGTGTTGAATGGAAAAGTCATATATTTAGCTGATCTGGTAAGCTGCACTGTTCTCATTATATGACAGTTGGGACTTATGTAGTAATGTTGTTCACTGGTAGATTTGAAAAGGTACAAACAGTGTGAGAGCAGATGTCACCAAGGGAATGAAGTGCATGATCATTGATTGGATCACCCCAAAGGGTCTCACATCCCCTGCAATGTCAAGGCTGGTTGTGATTTCAATCATGAATGTACTGGTACACTCTTATGTCCTGCCAGGCTTGATTGGGCAAATATAGAGTGTGTTTCATGTCGTCTCACAAGTCTTGCAGCTAACCATTTGACATAGAATGAAGACAAAACTTGTTGGTGGTCAAATTCAGGCTGCTGGGGATCAATGGCCAGTGTTTTTTTATGCAGATATACATATGATTCAGAAAACCCCTGGAACGGACTCCTCCAGAGTGGTCTGCTGGTTTCCATGGGCCTTTGGGTTGGTCTTTCAATGTTGCACCACCAATCTAGCCAGTGGCCACTGGCTGGGCATATAACACATTTTTACTTCCCCAAGCTCTGTGGACCAAGAGCCCAAGGTGACCCAGTCTGGAAATGCCTGTATTCATGGTATGGAGTCTGTCACCATGGCCTCCCTTGCTTATGTCAACTCAGGTACATGCTCTGAATCAATACATCTACATTACATCCTTGCCAATGCTTTGAAGCCTCATTTTGCACTGATGAGTCTACTCAAGTGTTTTCTCACACCAACCATGTGATAGATTCAGAGCAATTTTACAACACCACACTCAAGCTGCCAGATGACTACAATGAAAAAGATGAGGTGGATCAGCTACTGACATAGTGGAATCAGTATTTACTCTTCTTCAATGCCAAACAAAGTGGTGGCCAGAACAAAATTTCAGTCAGATATTTCCACTCTACTATGATATTGAGCAGTTCCATCCAAGAACAGTGTGGTTGCAAGGATACACCTGAAGTGGGCAAAGTACAAGGAGAGGAATGCAGCCATCATTGCTGTGGGAAATGCTTAGGACCTCAATATTATTGCCATAGACACTTGACTGATATTTTAATACATATTATGGACTGCTTGTGAAATCCCAAAGTGTTGAACTCCTGCATAAATTTGTGTGCTCATCCAGCAATACTGAAAGCTATCAAATATCAGGCACTCTCAAAACAAGTGGTCTGCTCCATGAGCACAGTCCTTGAAATGTGATTGGAATGGTCAGGAGGCTCATTGTTGTCAGTTATCATCAGCAAGAGAGTACATGATGAGAGGAGGCACAACATACCTTGTCTTGAACATTGTCATGCTGGTGTTAGATCTCATTTGTCAAGTCAAGTCATTCTACAAGAGGCATAGTCTGTCAGCATCTGGTCAGATACATCATAACAATGGAAAATATGATGAAGAGGATTGGATGGTTGTGAATCACTGCTGAGGGAATTCATCCAAGCATTGTCAGGTGTTACAGTTTTGGCACACTCCCAGTCTTTTTCTTTTTCTTGTCCCATGACCTTGTGCACTTCACATGAGTGGTCCACTCCAGTCACTGGACTTGTGCATCCTCACACTCATTTACACTTGACACAACGCATCCTGCAACAGCCTTGGACATTGCCCCCCTTGTTGCATAGCTGCCCTCCTATGCCACACTGCCCTCACCACAAGTTGAGTTTTCACCTCACTCGAGACATGCCCCCACCTCATGTTGTGCCCCAACCTCATCCTGGTCATCTGACCACTCATATGCCACCTTGACACATTACATCATGATGATTCACAATGTGCTCTTGTACTTGTAACCTTTCCACAGAAGAATCCTCCTTCCTTTCCTGTCATTTACCTTACTAGACTGGTACCAGGCTTCCCCTTTTGGATGGTCTCTTACTATACTGGGTTAGTACCTGATTAGAATATACCTGCCCTAAAGCCCTTACAGCTGGGGTATACAAATTAGAGCTCTACTCTAACACCTCTCTTTCACTAACCTTGATTTACATTCCAAGTGTCTACCTTATGGTGTACTCTTGAAGTTACCATCATCTGTTTCCTGCAGTCCCCTCCTGCTTGCTCTTGTCATTCTTCTTTGAAGGACTCTAGTCTTCTCCATTGCTGACCATGTCTCACCAACATTGGCTCATCTCTAGATGCTCCTCACCCATCCAGAGGACCAACCTCTGTATTGACGCCCCTGACATTGACAGTCACTACCTAGGTCAAGGTCTCCTGACCTTGCCTACTTGGCTCTATCAGTTATCATCCTACTAGAAAGTTCCTCCCTAGTAGCCTTCCATCACCTTGGTGTAAGAGAACATCACAAGGAGGTTACACTTCATGTACCATTGTCACAATCACTGGTCATGACCATAACATTGGGCACTCTCAAAATGAGTGATCTGCTCCATCAACACACTTCTTGGAAGCATGATATGTTAAACAGCTGGAATCTCACAGCTGGAGTCCACTGTCAGAAACTAGATTGCCAGTAATGTAAAATGCAACATACCTGGAGTCCACTGTCAGAAACTGGAGGAAAGTGAAGACAGGGGACTCCGACTATTGTAGGAGCAAACAACAAACAAACAACAACAACAACAATGCGCCACAATGTGGCACAATGTTCTAAGTATGAAAATGGAGTGCACAATCAATGATTCCAATATGATAAGGTAAGCAAATGTGCTGAATGTGATCAGAATGGTTAGGATTTCAATGAACAAGCCTCTATGGTGATACTCAGCATCATAACTTGTTCTGATCATGGATGTCTAATAAGTCCAGCCATATCTGACCTGATTAATTGGACCATCAGAATGATACATTAGGAGGTAGATGATGAATAAGGTAATTGTAGGTAAACTTTGGTCAAATTTTCACCATTTTCCTGATGTGATTATTGTATTGCCTGTGTCCTCTGGTACCACAGTTCTACAATGTTGTTCATGAGTATGATTGAAGTTCTCCATTACTGTAGCATTGTAATCCACATGATGCTGTATCTAAAAAGTTAAGGGAGAACCTGCAGGAAACAACAAAACCTGATGCTTATTTCACCTGCATTGCCAACATTGTTAGCCATCAGTAATTCTAAAAAACCATGCTGCTGTTGTATATCTAGTTAGTTGTCTTTGAAGCTCTATTTGCTGATGTAATACCTGTTGTTGTAGCCATCTTCTGTGCTCTATGTCCTCAGCCTCAACTTGAGCACCAATGGATTGTGCAGCAGAAGACTGACAATTGGAATATCTGTTCTGCCTATTTTGATGAGTGGAATTGAAGTTTTTCACAACCTAGCAGTATAGTCTACTTGATTTTCCAAAGCAGCCTGAGGCTGTTGAGGTGGTAGAGCAAATCCCTGATACCCCATTGGCATAGAAGGTTGCTGAGCAACAGGTGGCCATATGAAAGGCTGTTGTGGTGGTGGAGCAAATGCTTGGTAACCCATATAATATGGCTGGGGAGACAAAGCAGCAGGTGGTCACATTGGAGGTGGGGCAATAGCAGGATAATAATGTTGAGCAGGAGGCAATGGAGGTGAGGATGAGCATAGACAATGCATCCTCTGAACATGATAGTGCTCAATCTAATGATGTGGTATGCCTGGATATTGATGCACAGGCACTGGATCTTGGTACTGAAGTTTTATTCAATATCATATACATAGCAAATATATGATCATGATGTACACCCTGAAGGCATTAGGATTTGGTAATAAATCAACTGGTTGTTATGGCTGGCAGTGTCCAGGTGGACCCATTTGATGTTGGTCTTGCTCAGCTAGGTGACCAGCTTGTTGTGTCTATTGTGGTGAAATGGGAGGTGTAGCCTTAATCATCATCATTATCAAATTATATATGTTACATCATCCAAATTGCTCCATCACACACATTGTTTTGCCAACTTGAAGCTTAATATGAGATTTGGAGTTTTTGTATCAAGCTAGGTGACTGCAAATGCTAAATGCATTAGAAAAGTGCCCATTTGCATCTCTTTGCAATGCCTGTATCCACAAATGCTCAACATAGGGCTAAAGGGGGAAAGATTTGATTGCAATCACTCAAGTGCCCTTGTCCCCAAGCAAGGCTTGGCCATTTGTTTGGTCAAGCTTTGCATGGTGGGCAAGGGGCATACAGCTGAGTTTGAAAAATAAAAAAATTGCTCTGCACTTGGGTGGTAAGTAGAAGTCTGAAATGCCACATGAAATGGAAGTGCAAAGATTGCAAAAGCAGCAACAACTTGAGCAAGAGTTGGAGGAGCAAATATTATTGGAACAGCAACAGCAGCAGACAGTATATGAATAGGAGGAAGTCTGGCAGTCTCAGGAAGAAAATGCAGTCAATCAGATATGGCATATTTTACAAGCTTTGATTGAGGATGCTTTTCATGAATATACCCAATGCTCTGGAAAATAGTACAAACAAGATCAGCAGAGACAGCAACAACAATTGAATGCTGGATCTCCTCCTTCTTCTTCTTCATCTCTCAGGCCATCTGTTCCTAAAAGGCCATCACCTGGTCCTGGTTCTAGATTTCCAAGCCCACCAGCTGCACTGCTTCCTGGTTCTGATTCATCAGATTCCAGTTCCAGCAACTCTGAAGATGGCAATCATAATCCACCATGAACTGTTGAACCACACTTTCTTGGACACATGAATATCCAATGTTTCAAATGCCATGCTCTACATTTCATTTTAGAGAAACTATCCAGCTCTAGTATTTGTAGCCCTTGCTTTGGAATATGTGGTCTTTAAGGCCAAGTCAATCTTTCTCATATCCAATAGTGGCCATGTGCTCTTCAGGTGTTGTTTGATGATTCACAGGATCACAGACAATTCAAGAAGAAAATTTGCCAATACAACAATGCCTTGGCATTTACTTCTGTGGGCACCAACATGGACAATAATGCAATTCAAGGATCTGGGCCAGCTTCTTTCCGGGTCCATGATGCACTTCACCATCTGATGGGATCTTTCATACCACCCAGTGGATTACAAGCATCTTATGCTCAGCTTTATTATCTATGATCTAAAAGAAGCAACTGGTGGATGTTTGCAACACAATCTCCAACTCAATGGTACAATTTTGCTGGACAGGCATAACACTTTCAGGGAGATCAATCCATGTCCCTAAATCACCACCTCTGCCAGCACCTGAACCAGCACCAGCACCTAGCTCAATTGGCATTGGAGCATGTTTGCCTCGCAGGACATGTCAATGACCACACAAATGGTGGAAATTGAGTCCAGCACAGCTGGTGGATGACTCAAACAGTGGCAGCAACAAGAATGAAGAAGCTGGAATGGCCCACTGTTTCACAGTGAACACAGCACACCCTAGGTCATTCAAGGAGGCCATGAAGTGTGATGATGCCACAGCATGGAAAAATGCTGCCCTCAACGAATTGGAGGCCCATAAGATGAATGGCACCTGGATGCTCATTCCCAGACCCTCTGATCACCCACTTATTAGCTCCAAGGAAGTCTTTACCAAGAAATACCATGCTAATGGATCTTTCGAGTGATACAAGGATCGTTTGATTGCACAAGGCTTCTCCCAGTGTCCAGGGTTTGAATACCTTGAGGTGTTACTCCCATGGTGCATCTCTTCCTTGCCCTTGCAGCCATTCATGACCTCCACCTCTGGTCTGTCAACATCTCCAATGCATACCTCAATGGTGAGATGGGCAGTGATGTGTATATGGAGCAACCTGAGGGTTTCACATAGGGAGATGCAAAGATAACAGTCTGCCTCCTGAAGAAAGTGCTGTATGGCATGAAACAGAGTGGAAATCACTGGAATCGCAGGATGTGCTCCATCCTCGAGGCTATGGGATTCTCCCACACATATTCTGATGCAGCTGTCTGCATCTTTGCCCAAGGTGATGTCCAGATCATCCTACCAGTGTTTGTTGATGGACAACCAGTCTGCAGTCCAAGTGGTGAAGCATCCAGAGCATCATGGGAGAATGAAGCAGCTGGATCTCTGGTGGTACTGGTTACACAATGTGGTTGGGCAAAGCTTGATCTCACCCTCCTTTGTGCCCACTGCGAGCATGCCTGCTGATCTGCTCACCAAAGCACTGCCTTGCATGAAAGTGTAGCAATTCTGTGCCATACTTAGACTTGGAACATTCTGAAGAGGTGCACAATCAGGGGGGAGTGTTAGATGTGTGAATTGTGCACCTTGTGAAGATTCTGCCATATTTAGTATTTCAGCAACATTGTGGCATATTATTTGCCTTTGTTTTGCCCTTAGTTTTCTTCCTGGAGTGCTACAGTGACTGCTTTCTTTAGCTTCTCACTGTGGATTCTAGGTATGTATAGTTTCCTATCAAATACAACTAGCTTCTTACTGTGGACTCCAGCTGTGTGGTTCCAGCTGTTCTGACAAATTTCTCCACAACTTTTACTACACAGTAAAATTAACTCAGGCTCTTCCAGGTTGCTCAACACAAAGGACCCCAAGCTCAGAGCAGTCAGGAGATTTCACAGGCAATTGATTCATTGCCTCTGTCACTGTGGAGGACCTGTCAGCTTAACAGGCAACTTCCACAATGGTTCAGGGATATGCCACTCAAGTCTGCTCTACCTTTATCTTCTCCTGAGGTTCTTCAGGTTATCACTCACACTCCAGCAACATCACTGGCACCTGCCCCCCACCAATTTCATCTATTTCACCAACTTGTCCAGATTTGTCAGCACAATCAGAATATACTCAGCCCCAAGTCTGTCACACATCAGGACTCAACCTAACTCATTTGGTCTCTTCTGAGTGTATGACAGCAAAACATTTCCTGTATACAATTCTGAGGATACTTAATCACTGCACCACCAAAGTCAAACTTTATCTCATGCAATCACTGGCAAAACTCCCTATGGTGCTAGCTCAAAAAACCACTTTCACCCATACTCAAACTAAATAAAAAGCTCCTTTTGCCTTGGAGATTGGTGCTGGAACCATGGTACAACAAAATCAAGACAAGACTTCAAAAGCCTCCTCAACATTGTTAGGAGCTCAGATTTTAAGCCCAACAATAAATGGACAGTCATTGATTGTGAATTAGGAAACATCACAGTCTCCTATGGTTCTAGCTTTCAGACTGTTCTCTCCGCCAACCCAAGTGACTCTGTGGCTACTTGAGGGGTAATGATGCTGGGTGGAGGAACAGAATTGGGGCCATTTCTGTTCCATTTCCACAACACTGTGCATGCACATCCAGGACCAAAGAGTTTCAAGTGCTCCTTATATTGTTGTTCATTGATGTCTGTCATGTGAGAGAAGATCCTGGATCATACAGTTTACCACCACTTGTATTACAAACTGTATGAACTGCATTGTAACCCACCACATCAACCCTGAGACATTGGAATACATGGTGAGCTGTTTACTTCTCAGCCATTCCTCAAAGCACACAATCATCTTCAGCAAATGGACACTCTGCCCAGATGCAATTTACCCAGAAAAATCTCCACATTGGCCTTGTAAAGCTGTATGTGAAGATTCCAATGGACCCCTGTTCTCTGCATTCACCTTGTAAAGCTATATGCGGAGACTCTAATATACAGTGAAATAGAGCACACACCTGGTAATGTCGTTCATCATATGTGAGGTCCTGCACTCTCTTTGAACATGTCAATGGACACTGTGTGACATTGTCAAATGACCATTGTGATGTGTGTAATGTGACCCTCTGTAATGCAAGGTTGCTGAATGACAAGAATTTATCACTGATGCAGGGGGCCATCTTGCACAATCCCAAGTGACAGATGGGTCCTGTCCATGAGCTTGCAAGAGAGCACCCTGCCAGACCCTGTATGTCCATAGTTCAGGGCACATTACAGCATCACCATGAACTCAATGTCATAGGGTGGCACATCAGCATTGTTTGTAAATCCATGCACTCTGTTCCTCTCCTGCCACATCCATTTGATCAGTGATGTGATAGGATTGGTTGGCCAGATCAACAACTTGTCCACAGTCTGTAGGTTTCATGTCATATCAGCCACTCTACTCTCCTTTGCATGTACCACTGACCTGTGGTTGGAATGACTGTATTGCCTCCTTCAATGGTCCCATTGTCATCAGGTATGTGCTAAACAGCTGGAATCTCACAGCTGGAGTCCACTGTCAGAAACTAGATTGCAAGTAATGTAACATGTGACATACCTGGAGTCCACTGTCAGAAACTGGAGGAAAGCGAAGACAGTGGACTCTGACTACTGTAGGAGCAAACAACAAACAAATAACAACAATAACAACAACAATGTGCCACAATGTGCCACAATGTTCTAAGTATGAAAATGGAGTGCACAATCAATGATTCCAACAGTATGTGAGCTGGTGACACAGTGGTTTTAAAACCTCATTGTATAAAGTTCTAGGTAACTCTGTTAGTGGGACTCAGAGACACTCTCATAGAATCATCCTACTGGACATTCCTGTGGTCATCACAAAGGTTGTGCACCTCAACCACAAAGCCTTGTTCAATCCTCAGCTCCTCCACTTGACTTCCTCCTCCAACTGCTTGGATTATATGTATCTCTGCTGTGCAAGACCTTCCACCACATGCTGGCAAAGTTTATCAAATCTATTCTTGTTCTTCCAGGACATTGCCATATATTTTTGTGTATCCAAGTGGATATGGATTGAATGTGGGATGGTGGCCATCAGGAGGGAATAGTTTGTGGACTCTTGTCAGATTGACAAGTGCACCACACCTTCCCAGGTGTGAGGACAGGGAACTGTCTCCTCACTCTATTGCCTTCCTCATTGTACATATACAGGTATTTCTTTGTTATTTTCATCAACAAGAGGAAGTGTGTGGACATTGACCTCAACTCAGTCCCTGTCATTGTTTGTTTTGTCAAATAGTTGAGTATGGTGGTGAATCAGATTTTCAGGAGTAAAGTCACCAACCTCCCAGCCTTCTGCTTTCAGAAATCTAAAATAAAATACATTCAGCAGGTGTGATATCCAAAAGCTTGTACAATTACTGGACATGGCTTGCAACAGAGATTGCCACCATTTGAAGGTGTGTCAGGTGATGGTCCTTGTCCCAATTCTCCCCCTCCTGTTGTTCTGCTTGTGCAATCATTATTCACTGATTTTGACCATACCACTTTGTGATGGTGATGGGTATCGTATCAAGAAGAAAGCCATCCTCCTTCCATGATGCAGGTGCATCTCTCACCCATCTGCCCCATTGAATGCCTCTGAATGGCCTTATCAATCTCACAGACAAGGTTCAGGGTCAATTTGATCTCTGCCCCTGTTTTCACCTAAGCATTCCCTGTGGAAATATCATTAGAAAATAATCATGATCATGAAATGAATCCTTTACAATAGGTTTGTGGATGCTCTTCATGTTTGCAATGTTAAGGTTCAGGGTTTTGTCTCTCACACACAATGTCCTGGATACACAGTCAGGTGAAAATAAAACCCAGGAACATTATAACCATGTTCTGGTGTTGTGGGCAGAGTGCAGAGGATGGGGCATCCAGCAGGGCCATGAGTTCCACAGGTGGAGGTACATGGTCAGTGTTATCAAGCTCAACAATGGCCTGAGGAGGGAACACAATCCAGAATTCTTCTTGAAACTGCTTTCCCATACACATCATGTGGCCAATGGTGCTGAATGGAAGATGTGCACCAGCAGATTTTGGCCAGAGCCTGTTCCTTTGGTGGAAATTCCACATCAGAAAAAAAACATGATTGACAAGAATGTCCTGAGGAGGTAGCAAAGCAAGTCAACAAAGTGCTCCTTGATATGTGGAATAATGTCATGATGGGAGGTATTGTGGAGAAAGTGGTTGTCAACAACAATTTGAGAATGCTCTCTGAGAAGTGCAATAGCATGGCCTTTGTGCTGCAATTTCACAAAATCTTCATATGGAAGAAGGTGTGCATCCTCAGCAGCTGGTCCAAGTCTGTTGTATTCAATGATTTGAACTTTGTCATCACTACAATTTATTGTGATATAATCACAAGAATAATGCTATCCAAAAATACCTTGCAGGAGCAGGTCCATTGTTTTTAATGATTTCAATTTCTTCATTGCTACTGAAATAATGTTTGGTGATGTGATAGCAGGAACAACACTTATAAAAATACCTTCCAATAGTCATTACACCATTTTGCCAGTTGTTGTTGATAGCATTGAAGTCAAATGCATCCAAATGGAATTCCATGTTAAGAATGAAGGAGTGGGTTAGAGGAAAAGACATTAAGAGTACACAGCTATTTCCTCAATGCATTCTACTACTCATTATGTTTTGTTCATCAAGTCATTCATATTGTTGTGCATATCTTTGCTGCAGTGTTCATCTGTGGTTATTTGCATGTTTGGCTGTGTTTGTACCATAATAGGGGCTCTTGGTCACTCCCATAATAGTCTGTATTTCTGAGAAGCTTTTGCTGTAGTGGTGCATGATCTCTATTTATGACCTCATTGACATGTGGGTCAATGAAAGCACAGTCCATAATCTTTTGCTGCACTTTGACTCATAAAATGGTTGCATATGATGTGTGAAAGACACTTTAATACTAGTCCTTCTTTTAGCACTTGCCTGTATCAAAGGCTGTGCTACTATATAGACTGTTGGTTGTGATTTCCAGGAAACAACAACCTTTGATCTTATGTTTATCAATGTTTCTGTACTTATCATTGATTTTGAATCTTGTTCATATGTTAATAACATTTATACAAATCCAAATAAATACATATCTGTCCCTTCCAATATATCCCAGCTGAAGAATAAGATACAAACAAAGAGGCCAAGTTGATTTGCACAGGGTATCCACAGCTGGTAATCCAGTTCATATGGTGAAGGAATTGTTATATATACACATTGTAATAATCATGCTTATGTGATGGCTACTTTGCCTTGTGTGGGTGTTGTTCTTGCTGGCAGTTCTTGGATAATTCAGAAATACATATTGTATACATATCTTAAATTAGTGTGGAATTCAAGATAAACAAAATCACCATACTTTTACACTCATATTTTCCACCATTTGTCAACTGGTCCAACAGTTACTGCAAACTACACTACTCTTCCTGTCTTTAATCATATATCATTTAACCACTAGCCATCCAATATCTTATTTCTTTACCAATAGCTGGCTTGCCTATGCAAGCTGATGGAAATATTCATGTAAATCATAGCTAGTAAATAAATCACCAGACAAATCTAACATTTCATTTCTTGGTGAGCAACTTCAAGACCTTTAGTCCTTGGCAATGGCTAAACATAGTATAACTCTTGTAAAATATTATGGTTGTAACAGAGTTATCAATTATTTTCACTTTATCTTATCTTATTGGATCATGTGATCAAATTACATATATTTAACCATGTTTATTTTGGATAACCATGGTATTCTCATGCAAAAGCCATTTGGCTGTCAAGATGGAAATACATCAATGAAGTCAATTAAAAATGCTGGTGGGAGTAATAATAGAAGCATGATGGTGAGAATAAAGATATCATTATGGAAGATTATGGAAGTGATGGAGAGGAAGATCTCATGAATATAGGAGAAAAGACAAAACAAAGTGATCAGGCATACTATTAATCTGATGAAAACTAACATGATACATATATACATTGATCTTGATATACTATATAGACACTTTTGTGTTCTACCATAGAAAGCAACACATGCTTGTGAGCTACAACAGATACTACATGTCACTGTAATAGGAAAGTATAGTGTACTAATATTCAGCAAGTTCAGCATGTCTACACATAGGACTAGGAATATATATACATATCAGCTGGTAGCATAATATATAGTACCTCCAGTGATACTCAGTGAGCTTGGCTACCCCTAAATATATCCAGTAACTAGTTACATAAACAATGGATGAAGCAATGGCTAGCATTATTTAGCAAGTTAGGCAGGAAACACACTTCAATCATATCTTGGCTAGTGACTAATCCTCTGACATTAACTACTTCTTTTTCTCTATTCCTATTCTAGCTCTGGCAATATTTATTTATGCAAGACTGTGAGGTACTTTCCAGCTGTTTCCCTGATGTTCTGACCATGCTGAAAGCATGTTGTAGCTGTATTCCAGCCAGTGGTAGATTTTCTATCCACAGTTGCTCACTCTTCCCCCCCTCTTCATTGTCTCTTCTAGCAATATCAATTCATACAAGGGCTGGAGACCACCACAATGAATAGTCCCAATGCTTTAACTATCCTTGGAACACATTTCCATCATATCCCAAGCATTGGCTAATTTTTATGTGTGACTTTCCACTAGTCTCCTTCTTTCCTATTTTTTCTGGAAATATTAATTCATAGACTGGTGCTGGCTGGTAGTTGTGTTCCCCACACTCTAGTGGTCCCAGTAACACCTTGCCACAATATTCAAAGCTTTTGCTATTTTTCCAACATTCAAAACTACCATTTTCCCCTTTTTTCCACCCCAATACTAGCTTATTAATTTAGAATGCATTTTACATAGGGTGGGAATAATGTGTATAGGGGCTTTTAGGTGTGGAAATCCACTAGCACCATTTATAAAACTGCCTAGAATTTTTCTTGTATTATATTTCATGAAAAACATATATCTCACTGCTTTTTCTCAATCCTGCAATAGAAAATGTTTATAATCACTAAATATCTTCAAGCTTTGTAAGGTGCTTTATAAGAATTCTAAGCACAGCATTACATCATACTACATCATACTTGGCCCCTATTCATATTTAACTCCCATATTCTGTCTGTTGTTTTTTTTACCTGCTTTCCTTCTCTTTCCTTTAACAATATCAATTCAGGCAAGATATCCACACATGGTGATTCTAATGTACTAATCATTCAAGGAACACATTTCAATCATATCTTGGCTGGTGACTAACCTTCCAACAATAATTGCTACTTTGGCCTTTTTCTACTATAGCTTTAGCAATATTAATTTATACAAGCATGTGAGGTGCCTTCCAGTAGTCCCCCTAATGTCCCAACCATGCTGGGAGCACACTGTGACTGCATCCCAGCCAGTGGCTAATTTTCTGTCCATAGTTACTCATTTATTTATTCTGTCTATTGCCTCTGCTAGCAATATCAATTCATACAGTGGTTGGGGATGTCAACAATTGATAGTCACAACCTTCTAACCACCCCTGGAATATATTCCAACCATCTTCCAACCATGGGCTAATTTTTGTATATGAGTTTCCAAAATCTCCTTCTTTCCTCATTGTTTTTCAAAATATTAATTCATAGAGTGGACTTTGCTGGCCAGAAGTTGTGTTCCCCACACTCTAGTAGCACCAGTAACACCCTGCCACATGATCTAAGTGTCTTCTAATTTTTCCAATAGCCAAGACTACCTTGTTCTTCTCCCCACTGCAATCCAATGTTGGTTTATTAATTTGGAATGTGCCCTATATATGGTGAGAAATGTGTATGGAGGTTTTTGAGGTGTGGGAATCCACTGGCACCATTTATAGAACCACCCAGAATTTATTTGATGCTGTATTTCATAAAAGATATATGTATGCTTTGCTTTTTCTTCTTGATTTTGTTGTAGAAAATGTTCCTAATCACCAAATCTCTTCAAACCTTTTTTAGATGCTTTGTGAGCATCCTAACTTTTGGATTACATCATACTTGGTCCCCAAAAATGGTTTTGAGTTTTAATATTTAACTCCCAGATGAGTATATAAACATATTATGCTAGGTCACATGATGCCAAGTGTCATGTGAGACACTCACCTCTCCACAAACCTTCTAAGTCACTTTGCAGCATCATGATGGCTTTCCAGGCTCCCCAGAAAAAGATCAGCAAAATCTATTGTGTGGCATCAGATCAGTGAAGTTCAAGAGAAGATTAGGCAATTTCAAGGTTTGTTCTCATTTTCTTATCTTGCTCCTGGGCCCTGATGGAGATCATGAACACATAAGAAGCACAAGGCACACAAGCCCCTTCACAATGAACTCTCTCCAGAGCAAATTATTGGTAAACCACCAAGTGCAGCAGGCTGTGCTTCACCAAATGGCTACAGCATTCAAAAGACAATGGGCCTAAAGGACAACAAGTGCAGATACAATGCTCTTTGTGTGGGTGGGTGACTTCTAAATTTCAATACAAGATAAGCAAGACTGGTGTTTTCTTT
>JBBPQP010000832.1:0-16858 GCA_038092555.1 Boletus subgraveolens
TAGTACTCGAAAAATTTCACCTGCGTGAACGTCAGCCCCAGTTCGCAGTCGTCATGGGCAAGCTGTCCATCCCTACAAGCAGACAAACAAATCTGGCGAAAATTCGTTAATTTAATGGAGCCACAAGAGGCTATGCAATCGGGCGTACCACATCGAGCTCTCCCACTTCCTTTGCCTTGCATGCTGGTGGACTGCGTAACTTAGAACTGGCTCGTCTTGGAGCTGGTGGAACGTTGTTACGCTCCCTGCGATGCTTCTTGCTTGTTTTCACTGCAATACCTCAGAAATGTCGATTCCATGGATGCTGGGAGAAGACTTACAGAGGTTTACAATGACCGTTGCGAGATCTGCGGGATCTCAGGAGTTAGTGTTCAAGTTGCAATGTCGAGTGACCGAGTGGGACGACAGACCTTTGAACATTTGACCAGGGCCAATATTCCACACCCTCGAATAACGATTTGGTCCGTTGCCCCTTTGCAAGTCTGCCAATAAAAAACGTCAGATATGCAGTACAACGATAAAATAAATCACGTATCACATACCTAATAGCGTCTCGGAGTGGCAGCAATCGAACAGTGCCTAGGAACAACGTCAGCGAACGGATTGACTAATATCGAATCCACGTACAAATAGTCTCGAACCTTTCAAGCGTTCTAGTGGCGTAATGAGGCGATCATGAAGCATCTGACGGATATGAGATCGAGTATACGATAGACAATTTGGCGACTCACATAATCTAGGATAGGCTTTCCATCCGCACAAACGATTTCTAAAGTAAGCTGAGTACGAGCGTGAGCCCAAGAATAATTCCACTGACCATCTTCTCGGCCGTCGGCTCTCATACTTGCGCGATCACTTTCTGCTTCTACCTCTATCCCGTGTCCCGAATCTATTAATTCCGTTACTACCATACTATCCACATGTAAACGCACACAGCTTACAGTAGAAGAAGAAGTGGCAATTTTCGGGAGCGTCGCTGATCAGATGGTCTATCTGGTGCAACTACAGAAAAATTAGAACTCGATTCCGCATGGAAAGGAAAACGACGCACGATCCTTCCTTGTGTAGGCCAGAAGGGTTTCGGATATGTGGCATCATCCATCATTAAGATGATATCATCTGCCTGGTACCCATGTGAAGCTGAGATCGATGAGATCGATCGATCAAAAATGACTGAATGACACATGCCTATCAACGTATCCCGAAGCTTCTCGGCATCTCGATGAGCAAATTCAAGATTCACCAGGTTGCCGAAGCTGGATCCACGGTGGACGTGCCGTATGGAGATGAGAAGCGCTCTTTTGTTCCCTAGAGGCTTGGGGGAGTCTGGTTTGGAGAGGACGTTCATAGTGATGGGAAGTAGTACACGGTGCGATACTGAGTGTGTGGGCCCGGTCCTGGGGTAGGGGTCAGGGTTATCGTCGCCAGAGAAAGCTTGGCTATTGCTGACTGGAGATCGAGCCAAGCTTCAAGGCTGAGGATAGTGACTATCCGAGGGAGATTGTGGGGTGCCCTACCCCATCGCCGAATGATTTTAGTATCCTTCCCCAGTCACAGGAATCACAGGATGAGAAACAGGAAAAACACGCCGCGATGCACGTGTAAAGACACAGCACAGTGCACAGGGGTGAAGATCCGCCTGAAGACTCTGGGTGCGTTCGATGGAAGAGAAGGTGGAAGAATTACGCGACCAAGATCGCCGCCTCCTACCTCCCCCCCCAGTATCATGTGCGATTTGCAGTAAATTTCTGCCAAAGAAAATATCTGGGTTGGAGGACAAGCCTGGAAGGAATAACACATTGCGTCCCAGTCGTGCAGGTGGGTGCGACATGTGTGGCTCCGTCTCGCGCCCGAAGGCGGTGATAAGGTGGGCCCGAAAAACTTGGCTGTGTGCCACGAACGTGCAGCCTGAATTTGTTCAATTCTCGGACAAACCCGACCGGTACAATTGAGTTCCGTCAGAGGGAAAGCGGTTTCAAGATTCAAGGTTGAATCCTCGAGGCCTCGAGGCTGAGCGGGAAAAAGGCGGTGAGGCCACTCCCGACCTCCACCGCTGGATTTCTAGAAATCGTCGTTTGTGAATATTTTTTCGACACACGAGGCGCTGTGCTGCCAAGGGTTCAAACATTCGGGCTCGTGGAAGTCAAATAAAGAAGGAATCAATGACGTGAGAGTCCGCTGGATGCTTCATCCCCGCTGCTTCAGGGGGGCACGAGACCTCATGAAAGAGCTTCTGTGCAACAGTCCCTGCTCGGATTATTCGAGTACGCGACGATGCCACTGATCTGACTGGTAGTATCGTGAGTCGATAAAGGGCGTGCTGGCCAATCAACTTACGTCACCTGCGATTGTAACACTGAAGCAAAACGCAAAATGCGGCAGTCTCCCCTTTTGCACGGCGCACAGGTTACGGTGATGGACCAGACCACTCACAGGAACATGCTAAAGCGGTTGGCACAGCGAGTACTGGAACTGGAACGCCAAGGCGACGTTGGCAGAAGAGTGTTCCACTTGAAATTTCTACAAATACTTACGTGGAGCGCAAGTCCCGATGTAGTATGATTGAACCGACGTGTTTGCGATGCAGTCACATACCCGAACTCGGAGCTCCGATGTCAAAATTACTGAGCTTTCCAATGGAAAACTAGGCACTACGGACGGACCTAGTGTTGGGAAACTGCGTGGAAATTCACTGCAGTGAAGACGGTGCGAGGTTTTTTTTTCTTTTTTGCGGCACAAGGGGCACTCATCCTAGTATAGGAATAAAAAAAATTGCAGCAAGCAAGAATGGGTATCAAGATGGGAGGATAGAAGGAACGGTCACAAACTGGGGTATCGACGGATAATTGTTGCATGGTAGAGATGTACGTACGAAAAGCTATGCATTCTCGAAGACGGCTGATCAGAAACGTGCGGCCAATGTTTGATAACGGAGAGAGAATCAGAATTAGATATCAACAAGCTCGTCGAGGTTCTAAGCATGTACATGGAAGATGATTACAGTGGAACTCTGAAATACAGCAGTACAACACTTACTAATGGATAATGACTAGAGTACTACCCGAAGGCGAAGAATGACGATTAGCATCCACCGCAACGATACGCGGGGAACTTACACATGGTTGCTGAGAATATTTGTTCTGTCTCACTTGGTGGTTTGGACTGTAACAATTCCTTTAGAGTACCGACATTGACCTCGGTGTTCCGGCGGATAGGATGAGGAGTTCACTCGATCCTGCCCCTGATGCTTGGACCAGTGGTAAGGTTGTTCGCCAAGAAATGATCCTGACTTACTTCTAGAGTCGCGCTTCACGCTCCCTTAAGCTGAACTCCCAGTAGGGCTGACCTCATGGAAAACAACCAGCGGATGCGACAAACTAATGAGACGCTGTGCCGGTTGGGTTGGGCTGGGCATCGGGGCCAGGTCTCCCTTGGTGGTAGCAGGGGTCTTGACGCAGTGGCTGGAGGCCCGGCATAGCTAGTAGTCATGTCGTAGCGTAGCTCAGGACGACGACACGACCACCTCCCGGCTTGCCATACGGGGCGGACTCCCTCCTGGCCTGGTCCTACGCAACGGACAATCCTGGACAAGCATGTTTGCATAGACCAAGCCGGTCCATCATATTCAAGGCTTGGGTGCTGCGATGCGGATTTGCAGCGGAGGCTCCCGCTTGGAGAAACGACATGTCAATCCTCGTATCCCTGGCATGTACATACACGGCGGTATCTGTGTGCGACATCGGATATAAGCCTCCCCCATTCCGTACGAGTGTTAGTGAGAACGATGACGCTTTGCACTACGCTGTTGTCATTATCTAGCGTGAGTTCCAGGGTACTGGCCCCGCGAGCAGCGGTAGGGCGTGTATTCGGAGTGTTGGACGTTTGAGTGGTTACGGGTTATTCAGATAGCGACCCGAGAGTAAAGTCATGCTGGACTTGCCGGACACAAGATCAACATCAGGTGCACCCAAGCTTGCCGTCTATGCCAATCCGTATCCACAAGCTTCGTGTTTGCATAAAGAAACGGACATGCTTGATGTTCTGTCTGACGTCTCGTCAGTATCCCCAAGGGACAGATGGTGGATGCACTCGAGGTCTTGATGAGCCATTTGTGCATTCCGTGCGCAATCGAGATAGAGTCCTGCAACTTCAAGTCAGCCGATGAGATAGTACGACGAACAATCATGAGTTCCACAGTAAGACCGCGTTGTGACGCCAATGTCCACAGTCCACTGCGTACCCCCATCAACCCAACGAGCTAGCTGGATCCAAATAAGAATAAGCGGCAACAACACGACTCGTCTGAGACCGGAAAGAGATAAACGTGCAATCAAACACTCTCCGTACCATGACCCGACCTCAACATTCTGCTTCTTGACACTGCGAAACCTATAAGCGTGCACCAATGCGGAGGATGTCGCCAACGAAGAGCAGTGCGTAGCAGTTCTCGGAGTGATTTTACACCACTGACATTTCAGTAAAAACATACGATAGTGCTTGGCACCGGCGATTCTAGTGCGGTGTGGGCAGTCGCTTTCCACCCCGACAGAAAGCATTTAATAAGCGGGAGTGGGGATGGGATTCGACGATGGCGAGTTACAGACGGTCAAGAGGTGGGAAAGCAACAAATGGGCTCTATTCGTGTCTTCGACAGTCGCAGCGGTGACCGACTCATCACCATCAAGGCCGACGTAAAACCCCAATGGCGCTCGGTTACTCCCGGGCCCCTTGCATGGTCAAATAATGGCCAGCAACTTTTTGTTGCTTCTGCCAATAACACAATCATAGCTTTCAATTCGTCCACTGGAATTCAACTGGCTGAATCAGAGAAGGTTCACAATGATCGCGGACGCATGAGCTCTATCGCTCTAGCGGGCAATGAGAAGTTCCTTGCTCCCTCTACAACAAGCTCCGTCTCATTCTGGGACACTTCAACACTTGCTCGCATCGGCCCAGCCATTGAGGATAGTCAGGAGTCACCTTCAATCGCTTTCTCCATGGATTGGAGCTATCTTGCCATCGGAAGACATGATGGGAAAATCATGATTCGCAATCTCAGTGGTATCCTTCCAGACTCGTATGGTCCTTTCCACGTAAGTATTTGTGCATTTATGATGTTGGCATATTGAATAAAGTACATATCGTTGCTCCCCTGTTGTAGGCACCTACTCAAGAAGACGTTGACTTGGAAACACCTGAAGATGGGACACGACGACAGCAAAATGAGTAGCATTTGGCCTCGGGGATCCACGACAACTTGAAAGCGGCAGACGAGACTCTGGTATGCGTTTGCCAACCTATCAGGGAATCGCGCTGACTCTTCCATTCCCACACAAGGAACAGCCTCCGACGCCGAGTCCGCCCAAGTCGGAGAACCACGACGGAATCGGCGATGATGATTTACTCGAAGTAAGAGTTTGTTCCTTTCCTTTTCGACATTAGTTTTCATGACGGCATAAGGCCGAGGTGCCGACTAGTGCACCTGAACCCATGTTTGACTTTGATGAGGTCTGTGCTGATTTTATGTACTCTTGCTTTCGTTGACGTCGCTGGAGCCGCCATCCCCGACATCCTCTGCCCATGATCGCGAGGACGTACTGCCACCAGGGCAGGGCGCGCTGTCCATGTCCTCCCCTCCCGAAGCTTCTTGTCCAGAAGATCACCGTGATAATGCCAAGTCCTCTAGGGGCATCCCGATCATTAAAAGGTGGCTGAAGACGGTGATCAAGAATAGTGACAAGAGCCGGAGTTTGCACCAGCCAGATCGCCTTTTCAGAGAGCCCCGGTCGCGCTGCGAATCCCCGATCTCGTTCCAATTCACCGGCAAGGAATACTGCAAACGAGGGGCCTTCGTGGTTGGCTGCAGGTCAACGTGTGCGGGTGAGCACTCTCTTGTTTCGTAGACAAACGATGTGGTGTATCTGACGAACCATCTCAGCGAGCTGTCGCAAAACCCGTAGTACAGGTTCGTTATTCGATTGGTTTGTTTCCTAGCACCACCGTTTATTTTGCATCGTAGTCTCAAACGAAGAACAAAACTACTAGAGTGGCCCGTTCAAACAGGAACACTTCCGCTAGCGGACAACGTCATGCTGGTCCAAAGATAGCCATCCTTGTGTGTACTTATTGTAACGATACATCATCTTGCGATGCTCACTTTTTATTAGGCACAACAAACCAACGATGGATCTCAGCCCTCGGCCATGCCAACGGGGATCCGTGTCATTGCGCGAGTTCACTCTTTTAACTTTGATTGTTATACTTACGTGAGGTACATCAGCAAGAAGCAGGTATAGCAGGTGACGCTACCGTTTCGGTCGGGTTCAAGTTCAGCTTGCCCGCATGGATGTCGTGCTGGAGCCCTATCAGCGGAGATGGGATGCATCAATGATGTATGCATGTTGCGTTGATTTATGAGTTTGGACAATTATGACGCCTCTTTTCCAGCTCATGTCATCTCGCAGCATTCTTATATACGATATGTACATGCGTCCGTGGCTGAGCTGGTTCGAATATTCACTCAGCGGTTACATCTTGATTGGGCGATCGGTAGCAAGGATGTGTCATGAGGAACCTCCGTGTGCTGGGAGAGGACAACCCGGGCTGTCGATCCCGTTCGCTGCGCCCGTCAGGCGCCCCTCTCCGAGAATATATTAGGGCCGTGTGCAGTGCGCGCATGGACAGGTAAAGGGGCGTATAAAGTGTGGTTTCAAGCCTGCGAAAGCTCTCGTCAGGGGGGCTTCCCCGACCGCCGCCCCTCCGAGGCTGTAAGTTAGGTGAACTACCAACTTTAGCTATCGAAGGGAGTGGGCTACAGCAGTAACCACGACGGGTATGCTGGGCGCGACGGGCCAACAAAAGGATGACTTAGATTTGGGTGCCAGGCAGTGAGGAGAAGGAGTTACCTCTTTGGAAACCCACCAACAAAAATGAATATGGGCCGATTAGACTACACAAGCATCAGACAAGATAGTGTTGAATTGGTGATATCTAGATTTCCAAACATCCCAGACCTGTTCCATTCACTCGACGCGTCTGCGTTCGCGGACATAGTAGGAGACCGACTCATCCTATCAGTATCTTTGCAGAGTCGACGTTTATAAAACATAGGTAGCATCCACTTGCGACACATATCCATCCAAGTGGACGACAAACGGTCTTTTTCTGAAAGAGCATGTCTCGTTAATGTGGTGCCTCGCAAATCTATCAAAACGACACTTGTTTGGTCAAGTCCTGCAGACGGTGTGAGAAACAGGTGACCGATCCAAAGCGATGCATCGATGATACACATACCGTATGGGAGCCAGTACAATACTGCATCTCAATTAAGTGAAAATGCTTGGTTTCAGCATCGGGACACTCACCCTTGGTCCTTGCGCCCAAGATTCAATGGTTCCGTCAATTTCAAAATCAGGGTCCTGAAGCCGCGAGTCTTCGTATCTCGCCCGAATCCCCGAAACGAGTCCCCTGTTGTATCATTCACCGAGTGGGTAAACGTCAGGACCATAGATCCACCAACTCAAGCGCATTGCGGGGCTCCGTCCATGTAATATTAGGATTTGCTGCCATAGTTTTTAGGGCACATTTGTAACGAGAGCTGTGGTTCATTCGGAAATGTGATAGTACTCGAAACATTCCACCTTTGTGAACGTCAGCCCCAGTTCGCACTCGTCATGTGCAAGCTATCCATTTCTGCAAGCAGACAAACAAATCTGGCGAAAATTCGTTAACTTAAAGAAGCCACGAGAGGCCGTGCATTCGCGCGTACCACATCGAGCCCTCTCACTTCCTTGATCTTGTCTGCCATAGAACGTCAGATACAGTGCAGCGATATAAAGTGATTTACGTGTCACATATATAATAGAGTTTCCGAGTGGCTGCAGTCGAAAAGTGCCTGGGAACGTCAGTGAACGGATTGACTGGTATCAAATGCACGTACAAATAGTTTCGGGCCTTTTAACCTTTCCAGTGGTGTGATGAGGCGATCATGAAGCATCTGACAGATATGAGATCAAGTATACGATGGACAATTGGGCTACTCACATAATCTAGAATAGGCTTTCCATCCGCGCAAACAATTTCTAAAGTAGCTTGAGTACGAGCAGGAGCCCAAGAATAATTCCGCTGATCAGCTGCTCGGCCGTCGGCTCTCGTACTTGCACGATCATCATTACTAGTATCTGCTTCTACTTCTATGCCGTGTCCCGAAACTATGGATTCCGTTACTATCATGCTATCCACATGTAAGCGCGCACAGCTTACAGTAGAAGAAGAAGAAGCAATTTTCAGGAGCGTCGCTGATCAGATGGTCAATCTGGTGCAACTACAAAAAATTAGGACTCAGATTCCGCATGGAAAGTAAAGCGACACACAATCCTTCCTTGGGTAGGCCAGAGATGTTTCGGACATCCATTATCATTCATCATTAAGATGATGTCATCTGCCTGGTACCCATGTGAAGCCGAGATCGATGAGATCGATCGATCAAAAGTGATTGAATGACACGTGCCTATCAGTGCATCCCGAAGCTCTTCAGCATCTCGATGAACAAAACCAATATTTGCTAGGTTGCCGAAGCTGGATCCAGCCTTGTGATGGACATGCCGTATGGAGACGAGAATCACTCTCTTCTTCCCTAGAGTCTTGGAGGAGAGGGGTCTGGAAAGGTCGGTCATAGCGATAGGAAGTAATACACGATGGGATGCCGAATGTGTTCTCAGAAGGATGAGACAGCTCGGACTAGAGTAGACGTGATGAGGGACTGATCTAAAGTCAATATGTATTGAGTACTCAGTCACAGGAAAAGGACCTCACCTCAGTTGAGACTCGGAGAGTTGAAAGAATGCTATAGTAAGTAATGTTGGTTGAGGTGGAGAGCGAAAGGAAAAGGAAACGTACGTCACTATGTGCCACGTGATGCGTTAGTACGTATAAGCGTGATATGTGTAGGCTCGGTCTTGCGATACGGGTCGGGGTTATCGTCGTCAGAAAGACCTCGACTATTGCTGACCGGAGATCGAATGAAACGTCAAGGCTGAGGATAGTGAATGTCCGAAGGAGACCGTGAGATGCCCTTCCCCATATCCGAAAGTTTTATACCTCCAACCACAGGAATCGGTGGCAGCCTGAGGGGTAACAAGAACAACACACCGCGATGCACATGTGAATATAAGTGCAGAGGCGTGAAGAACCACCTGGAGAGTGTGTGTTCGATGGAAAAGAGGGCGGAGGGAGTATGCGATCAAAACCGCCACCTCCCCCCCTAGTACTGTGTGCGATTTGCAGTAAATTTTTGCCAAAGAATACGTCTGGACAAGAGGAAACAAAGTGGGTCCGGAAAACTTGGCTGCATGTGTCACGCACGTGCAGCGATCTGATTTCGTTCGGTTCTTGGATAAAGCCGACTGGCTGGGGACCGAAATATATCGGAGGGAAAGCAGTTTCAACGTTCAACGTTGGGCCCTCAAGGCCTCGAGGCTGAGCGGGAAAGGGGCGGTGAGGCTATTCCCGACCTTCACCGCCGGAATTCTAGAAATCGTTGTATGTGAATATTTTTTTGACACACGAGGCGCTGTGCTGCCAAGGATTCAGACGTTCAAGTTCGTTGAGGACAAGTTGAGAAGGAATCAACATTCAATATTCAATGACGTGTGAGTCCGGTCCGGTAGCACAAAGTAACATTCCGGTCAGTGATTCTCGCCGTTGGATGCTTCATGCCCACTGCTTCAGAATGGGCACGAGACCTCATACGTGAAAAAGCTTCTGCGCAACAGTCCCTGCTCGAGTGAGCGACGATGCCGCGGATCTTGACCGGTGACCGTAACACCGAAGCAAAATGCAAAATGCAAAACGCGGCAGTCCGAGTCTCCCTCTTTCACTGCGGCGCACAGATTACGACAGTAGATCAGACCACTCACAGGAGCAGGCTACCGTAATATTAGAGGCAGTGGTGCAACGTGTTGGCACGGCGAGTCTGGAACGCCAAGGCTGACGTTTGCAGAAGAAAATGTTCCACTTGAACTTTCCGTCCCGATGCGGTATTATTGAACCGATGTGTCTGCGAATCAGATGCGGGGCAGTCACATACCCGGAGTTCCGATGTTAAAATTACTCTGAGCTTTCCAAAGGAAAACTAGACACTGAGGGCGAATCTAGTGTTGAGAAGCTGCGTGGCAGTACATTGCATGAAACCGCAAGGTTTTTTTTTTTTGCGGCACGAAGAGCACTCTGAATCATCCTAGTATAGGAATAATAAAAATTGCAACAAGCAAGAATGGGTATCAAGATGGAAGGAGGGGTAACAAACTGGGGTATCGATAGATAATTGTTGCACGGTGGAGATGTACGTACGCAAAGCTATGCATTCTCGAAAACAACTGATCAAAAGCGTGTGGCCAATCTTTGATAACGGAGAGAGAACGAGGATCAGATATCAACAGGTTCGTCGAGGTTCTGAGCATGTACACGGAAGGGTGATTATAGCGGAACTCTGAAATACAGCGGTACAACACTTACCAATGGATAATGACTAGAGTACTACCCGAAAGTGAAGAATGACGATTAGCATCCACCGCAACGATACGCAGGGAACTTACACATGGTTTCTGAGAATATTTGTTCTTGTCTCCCTCTTGAACGCCTGATGGTGTGGACTGTGACAATTCATCAAGAGTACTGACATTGACCTCCGTGTTCCGGCGGACGCAGTGAGGAGTCCACTCGGTCTTGACCCCGACCCTTGGACCAGTGGTAAAGGTAGTTCGCCGAGAAATGTCCTCGATGTCCCCATCCCATGCTCGGCGGGCCTCAGTGATCTTGTCAACACGTTGCCTAATCCAATATGTCCAGTTCATCACCAATAATATTCTCGGCAACGAACCTAATGGCCAACAGCAATTCCCGCAATGTCGACTTGGGTTTTGCCCCTTGGATGAACGATAAGGACATATTGACAGCACAAGTGCTCGCAGCTTACTCAGATGATCGACGAAAAACTTTTCGAGGTCAGTCGTGGTCCTCTTTCGCAGTCAAAGCCGCATACCTTTGTGACCGTTCCATTGCAATAATCATCAAAAGCTCTCTCTCTATCTTTGCAAGCAGCCAGAGATATCTGTAGCTCACAGTGAGCCGGATCAGCGTACAATATTTATTACTCACCACATGAGCACAATTCGTATCACCTTCTGTTGGAAAAGAGCATTTTCCATTGCATTTGAACCAAGGGCGAGGAGAGAAGACACGTTGGATAGTCTCCACGGAGAGGGGAATCCATTTAGAAAATGGCGGCGAGCCCCCGGCAGAGACTGCAGTGATCGATACGGGAGCTCGACATACCGACCGTCCTCGAGGCTCGGGAGGTGCAGTTGTGACTGCACTCCTTGGTTTCAGAGGGATGCCCTTCCTCCCTGGATGGACATCTAATGTGAACGAGATGACACAAGCCAGAAGGTAAACCTACGGAAGCGTCCCGCAAGAACTGAGCAACGGTGTTAGTCCTTGCTAGCTAGAACTGTAATCTCACAAACCTCTCCAAAGCATTGATGGAGGACCAGATTCGCGACATTGCCATATACGCCACCCAACTTCGGGCTCGTTGCAAATGTAGTGGTCAAGGTCTGTCAAACAAGTAATCACAAAACAGAGCACCACCGAAAAGCGAGCAGCTCACCAAGTATCGTTTGAGAGTGACATGAGTCCCACAATGCCTATAGGTATCCATTGGCATGAACTTTGAGGACAGTAATAAACAACTGACAAACAGTTTGCAACCACTTGGGAGTGGGTCGACTAGCCATTTCTTAAGGTCCTGTAAGGGGCTAGTCAGTCATTTCACAAAAGAACATTGCACAGGAAACAATCACATTATCCATGATCTCCTTTCCGTTGCAAGTGTATATCTCTATCAGATACGCATCACGAATGGTTAACGTAATAGGCCACATTAGGATAACTCACCCTCATCCAATCCATCCGTTTCGGTGTGATGGATACAGGGTACCTGATGGCCATGACCGGAGTCTGTCGAATGATCGTATATCAGGATACGGGAGGGATAGCTAAGCAGCAAAAAGTCTGACAGTAGAAGAAAAGATGATCTCCAGGGGAAACACCTTGAACGAAGAGGTCTATTTGTGTTTTCTTTGATAAAACAAATGGTAAATCCACCATCTTGTACGGACAACCAAGTTGTACGGGAGCTTACTATGTTTCTTTTGGTTGGCCAAAGCTCGCGCGGGAGAGACTTATGGTCCATCATTAATACGATGTCGTCCTCTGAATATCCAAACACCTCTACACAGACCGATCAGCTAGCCTGGGGAAGAAGCAGACTGAATATACCTATTAAAAGGCGGCGCAACTCCTTAGCGTCACGCTGCGCGTGATCAAGTCTGGGGAAACCTCTTACGTTCGCAACGGCAATCAAAAGAGCCTTCTTCTTGCCACCGATCAAGCAATCGGAATGAATGTGTGCCATGGGACGGAGCAGTTATATGGATGGCGTTTATATGACAATGTTGCAGATAGATATGAAGGGAACCCAACGGAAAATTACGGAGAAAAGGTGTGGTGGTGAGTGGCCTGAGCTTCTTAAAGGCCACAGACCAGGGGGTGGAGGAGGCAGTGTCTATTTCCCGGCCACATGCCACATAACACAGGACTCACAGCACCGGTAAATATATTGTTCCAGAGTTCAGCTCTCACGAACAATTCATCATATAAGTGAATTTACGGAGCTCAACTCTTGGGGCAGATGATCCATACTAAGAGTGTATACAAGTTAAACAGGCAGTTCGATAAACCATATGCTATGAACACTACACCAGATATAGTCCGACAGAGGAGAACCCTGGATGCATAGGTATTGGTGATGAAATAGCGTCCATTGTAAATTGTAGTCGTGATGGTGTCGAATGTCAAAGGTCATAAGCATTGTAAGCCACCTGGGTCAGCCATATATCCCTCATTTCCCTTTTCCACCTACGCAGGCATCGACAGGACGGCTGAAGGTTGGTCGAGCAATGACATTCCCACCACGTTGGTGGTCTCCACGTCCCTTCAAATGGTTGCTCCTGCTGGGAAGGTGATCGTCTACTGAGACTGGTCTTTACGAGACTTTGCAGCTGTTTCGCCCGACCACGAGTTCCATTAGATTGATGATTGAAATGGAATAAGGTGGTGACATCGGTTGCGAAGTAGACGATCCGCATGCGTTGCTGATGTGAAAGCGAGGGGGCAAGATATGAGATGATCTCTTGGTGTAGCTCGGCTGGTAAGTCGAAAAATGGTGAGGGTGGGTCGAATGGCTGCGAATTCCTACTGCGTTGGGATAAGGAGGCAAGTGTATGGACATCATTTACCACTTTACCCATCCCCGAGCGCAGGAAGACAGCACGTGAATAACGGAGAAGTGCAAGCGATTCATCCTTGACCTGCGTCATATGCACCGAATTGCGCTGAAGGACAGCGGACAGAACTCGATTGCACCCCTGCCATCCAATGGTTCTATCCTCGGCGGTGATAGCTGCAGCTTGTTCGTCTAATTGCAGGTCGTCCAATCTGACGTTCCGTAAAGAGGAGTTTTGTTCGATTGCACTGACGATCTTGCGTGCACCACTCAAGGTTAGGCTGTTTGCGTTGCACTGCAGACGTTCTAGACGACAGTGAGTTGATCTCACATAGTCTACGAGGGTTGGTACGACGGCTCGAGTCATGTTAGTGGCGGAGAGATCCAGCTCTCGAAGATAAGGTGTGGTGAGTTGAGATAGGAAGACTTGGGCGAATGAGTCGCCTAAGGAGCCGCTGTGAAGTATTTGCAAAGTGCATAAACGGGACGAATTTAGTGCACTCGCGAACTCGGCGATAACGTCTGGATCAGTGGTCAGAGGGTTCTAGCAGGCATGTACATGGATGAGTCAGAAAGGACACAAGCTGGTGGGCACTTACGCCGGAAAGACAAAGTTCTCTCAGGACCGTATTGCCTCTCAGGAAAGCTGCCACGGCAAGAAGACCTTGAGCACCGATTTCGTTTTTCGTGAGAAAGAGTTCGGTGAGACCCTCTCGGCAATGAAGACCAGCTGGCGAAGTCAGGAATTCAAACAATCGGACGCAACCTGCGTCGCCTAAAGAGCTGGTCCCAAGGTATAACCTATGAACAACTTGGCGCTTTCGAATTGCACTGATAATCGTATTCACAGCTATAACAAATGTTGATTCAGCGCCAGGAATCGCACTCGGAGAAGAAACAAACGTACCTAAGCTCGACGCAAGACGAGGACTTATGTTCTGCAGCTTATAGTTGACTGCGGAGCATACCGTTGCTGGGTCCTGGTCGTATTTGTGCCGCCACCTTGGAGATGATCTCGACGATAACTTGAGCTGCATGTTGCAAAGGCCACGTTAATAGAAATGTGTTTTAGCGTCGTCAGACCAGAACCACGCCTTGAGTACTTGCACAACGGTGTCGGGTGACCGCGTGTGAGTTGTGGTCAGGTCCACACCGACCGCGTGTGGGCGTCACTTTTGTTGATACACAACAGCCATTGCCAGTTTGAGGCGGGCCTTTCTGACTGCATACATATTGGGCTGACGTAATTGAAATACGGTTCCTTGACATGCTCATTCAATATTCAAGTTCAATTAGCTCCGCCCCACACCGATCATGAAGGTCAACTTGGTATGCTTTTAGCGTGTTTTACGTGCTGAAAAATATACTGGCAGGTTGCTGTCGAAGGCTGTTGCCACGGTGCACTCGATGCTATCTACCAGCAGATCAAGTTGTTGCAAGACAGTAATAACTACAAGGTTGAGCTACTCCTTATCTGTGGTGACTTCCAAGCCGCCCGAAATCATCGCGATTTGCAATGCATGGCCGTACCCCCAAAGTATCGGCAACTTGGTGACTTCTACAAGTAGGTCTTGAGTTCATTGTTTACTTGGCAGAGCGCGCAACACACACGAACCTTTCTAGATACTATACTGGCGAAAAGGTCGCACCACTGTTGACGATCGTCATCGGTGGCAACCACGAAGTGTCCAATTATTTCTGGGAACTGTGAGCTAGCTGAATCAATTCGAGCAGTGAACTCACGATGTTAACAGGTATCACGGAGGCTGGCTGGCGCCGAACATATACTTTCTCGGGCATGCAGGTTGCATCCAAGTCAATGGTATCCGGATTGCTGGCGCTTCAGGGATCTTCAAAAATCATGATTTTCATCAAGGTTTGTAAAGTTAGTATCTCGTGCATCGATACTCACTCACTTCGAATAGGTCATCACGAGCGTATGCCATACGATCATGGTTCGATGCGGAGCATATATCATGTCAGGGAGTATAATATCCGTCGCCTCTCTCTTGTGAATACCTTTCCGTTCGCTACGAGCCTTTACTGAAATAACTTCAAAAGCTCTCCAAGCCAGACATCTTTCTCTCGCACGACTGGCCTCAATCAATTGAACAGTACGGGGACACTCGAGGGTTATTGCGCAGAAAACCTTTTTTTAGACAGGATATCGATTCGGGGAACCTTGGGTCGCCTCCTCTTATGGGGTTGCTGCAGACCCTTCGACCCGACTGGTGGTTCTCTGCGCATTTGCACGTTCGTTTCGAGGCAGTCGTGAAACATGGGGGTGGTGAACAAGATCCGGGCGAGGGTAACCCACGTGTAGTCGCAGTGAATCCTGAAGAAATTGTCATTTCCGACGAAGACGTCGATGAAGGCAATACCACAACAGAAGCAGCCTTGGTGAGCGAGGTGCGGCCCACAACATCCCAGAACCCTGATGAGATAACACTGGCAAGTGACGAAGAACCTGCCGAATCAGCACCCAGACCCGCCATCCCACAATCCGAAACGAAGTTCATAGCTCTAGACAAGTGCCTCCCGCGCAGAGACTTCCTGGAGGTATTCTTTGTGCTCCTTTAGCTTGTGGTGACTGACGCGTCAGCCTAGATCGTCGAGATCCAGGTCCCACATTCCACGGGTGTAGTTACAGGACAAACGGGCCCACTCTTGACTTATGACCCAGAGTGGTTGGCTGTCACGCGAGCCTTCCATCAGTACTTCACTACGACTCGTCAGCAAGCAACTTACCCAGATGAGCCAACGGCCCGAGCACGAGTTTCCGCAGAACTGGAATGGATTGAGGAGAATATTGTTCGCAAAGCCATACACGGCGACGCTAAATCGCCTCTCTCTGTTGATAACTGTCAAGTGTTCGTTCAGACTGCCCCAGGCCCTGGGAGTGAGGGCAACGCAAAGTTTCAACAACGTAAGTTGACGAATAACAAAAGTCAATGCATTCTGTATCTTGACACTGTCACAGCACCGTGGTATACCAATCCACAGACTGATGCGTTTTGTAGTATGTTAGACATTGACAACAAGATCAACCCATCGTCGAGCATCTAGCATTACTACTGGGGCTGTTGTACCCTCTCGGCTGAGGAATGAGGCGTTTAGCGTTTTCTACGGTTGAGGGAGGTTCGATAGCTTGAGGTTCAAATGCGCGATATTGTGGAAGGATTTGGCCGCCCCCTTGGCAGTGGGTGGACAAACAATATTTGGCAAAATAACGTTGCACTTGGCTAGTTTCAATGAAACATCTGATACAGGCCACCGTTTAAACGCTCAATTTCCGCCAGGCGGCCGAGCAGTGTCCACGTATGATGTGGTCAGGCGAAAGGTGCTCCGAGAAGCATCATGCATCCATGACCGTGCGTGCTGCAAGCACGAGTACTCCACAGGATATACAGGAAGCAGTGGTACTTATGGGTAATTATTGAGTGAACGTGTCCGGCATTCCTCGCTTCCCTTTTTAACACGTCCACTGGCTGGACAGTGGGAAGTTGTCCATTC
>JBBPQP010000833.1:0-16854 GCA_038092555.1 Boletus subgraveolens
AAGCCCTTACGGCCGGGGTATATAAGTTCGAGCTCCTCTCGAACTCCTCTCTCTCTCTAACCTTGATCTGACACCTAAAGTGTACACCTTACCGGTACTCTTGTGGTAATCGTCATCCGTTCCCTGCAACATTCCCTTGCTTGACCTCCACCTCGCCCTCCCCTCTTTCCTCCTTCGTTGAAGGACTCCGCTGTCGACATCTTGGTCCTCACCAAGGTCCTCAAGGTCGAGCAACTTTGTTGCTCTTTCTCTCTCTTGGCTACTCCACGGCTCGTCGCTGTTGGCTAGTCTCCAGGTTCTCCACCCCCGTTAGGAGAACGCGTCCACGTCCACGTTGACCTCGCTACCTGTCATCCTCACCATCGTCAAGGTCATCCAACCTTCGGAACCTAGGACTCTCGGTCGTCATCTATCTTGGGATAGTATCTCTACTATCTCTCGTTTTTGTCACCAGGCTCGCGTCAGCCTGAAGGTATCCTACACCATTAGGACCAACAAGAGTTAGGATCAAGGCGGCTTTACGCTTCGTGTCTACTTGTACGCCTACCGGGTGGTAGTCGTAACAGGAACTCACCGACTTACCACCTGGTGCAAATTTAGTAGGGTCAAAATGGGTTTTTCATGCCAAAAAGGACGCGGCCGGCAACATCGTACACTACAAAGCCTGCCTCATCACGCAAGGATTTTTGCAAGTACCTGGCATTGATTACTTCGACACCTACACCCCAGTCGCCAAGCTCGCATCCATACACACTGTCCTTGCTCTTGCCACCCACTCAATCTCAAACTCCACCAAGTAGACACCAAAGGTGCATACCTCAACGGAAAATTAAGTAGTGACGAGGTAATCTACATGTGCCAGCCACCTGGCTATGCTGATCCCGATCATCCACATTGCATCTGCCATTTGCACAAGACACTGTATGGGTTCAAGCAAAGCAGATGCCATTGGTACCAGAGGCTGGTAGAAATCCTGGTCACTAAGCTGTGCTTCAAGCAATGCGAAGTAGACCAAGCGGTTTTCATTAAACGAGTCAGTGCTGCACTGATTATCATCATGGTACATGTAGACAACTGCACAATAGCGGCCAACGCATTGGAGCTGGTCAACACGGTCAAATGCCAACTCAGCCAGTTCATCGAGGTAACTGACCTCGGCAAGCTCCGCTGGCTACTCAGCATTGAGGTAACACGTGACTGGGACGAGCACACTATCACTCTCTCCCAGAAAACCTACATTGAGTCAATACTCCGCCATTTCAACCTTGACAAGTTGAAACCCATCTCAACACCGATGGACCTAAGCACCAAGTTAACTGCCAGTCAGTCCCCCCAGTCAGCCGCTGAATATGCAGCAATGCAGCACATACTGTATCAGGAGGCAGTCGGATCCCTCATGTATGCTGCACTTGGCACATGCCCCAACATCTCATATGCCGTATCACAAGTCTCCTGGTTCTCATCCAATTATGGACAGGCACATTGGGATGCAGTAAAGCGGATCTATTGCTATCTGCTCGGTACCAAAACATTGCATCTAACATACAGAGGTGAAAAGAGACCATTAATTGGATATACCAACGCAGATGGTAGTGTCATCGAAGATCGCTGAGCTGTATTGGGCTATGCTTTTCTGATCAACAGCAGTGCTGTATCCTGGAGTTCCAAGTGGCAAGAAATTGTGTCGCTATCTACCACCAAAAGCAAGTACATTGCTGCTACTCATGCCGCAAAGGAAGCTCTATGGCTTCGCATCCTCATCTCACAGCTTTTCAGTCCCATCATCAACTCCACTACCCTCTTCTTGGACAATCAGTCAGCAATCATGCTTGCTAAAGATCATCAGTATCATGCACGCACGAAGCATATCAACATGCATTTTTACTTCATCTGCTGGATAATTGACGATGGCAAGATCCATCTCATATTTTGTCCAACTGGTGAGATGGTGGCTGACGTGTTTACAAAAGCGCTCCCATCCCCAAAGGTCAACCATTTCACTACCGAACTCGGACTATGCGCAGCTTGAGGGGGAGTGTTGAAATGCGCAAGTGTGCGTGCCACCGATTCTGTACGATACATTTCTCTTTCATCACCATATGCTCTCCATTCCATACATACATAGCCCAACCAGCCCAGCTTGTTACACAACATACTTATTGTATATCGCTTTGATGACCCTTCATTCCAATAGTTACTTCTTTAGTTCCAATACTTATACTCACAAAGTATTTAGTCCATCACTCAATAGTGGTCACCCTCAGTCCGTTGTCCCAACTGTGACTGAGGTGAGCCACTAACACTTATACCTACACCTTTTTACTTACCCTGTACATAGTTTATCTCGTATAGGTGAATACATATTGAGTCCATTGTCCCAACCGCAACTGAGTTTATCTTGTATAGTTGACGTGCTTCGCTCCTCACATTCGCTCACAATCTCACAGAAGACACTCCTGATGTTTCAACTTTGTATGCACACAGTTCAGGTCACCATGGACAATGGATAAAGAATGCACTGCAGAGTGTTATTCTTTCGAGCTGTTGGAATAATAATAGCGATCCACAGTACTGCAGCCCATTGGCAATATCCAGCAGCTACCATGCCAAGTCAGAGGACGCAAAAGCAGACAACACAAGGTGGACCCACAAGCTCGAGTTGGTGTACCACAGCTAGATCATCGATATGCTTCGTTAGAAAAATGTGAAGAGATTCATGTGGCCTCCACAATGACACCAACGATGTTACGCCCTTCATTCCAAAGCCAGATGCGATACCCAGGAATGGAACAACATTGACATGATCGAGTCTCTTCCAAATCCCAAGCTCTCGACGGAGCATCTGAGAGACAGTTTAAATCACATTTGTTGGTTGTGGATCAGATGAGTTACCTTGTCATATTTGGCACCCATAACCCTGACTCGGAGGGCGTTCACAGCAACCTGAAATGGAAGTGAGTAGCTGTCAGCAATAGGCAGAACACAATGGCCAGACCTCTTTTGAGGCTAAATCATGAGAATAACGACATCTATCAACATCACCAAAAGCTCCTCCAGCGACAAACTGATCATCAATTTTGGAAATATAGAGGGTGAGATCTAGTGGAGGAGGGACTTTGTCACTAAGGTATTGATTTGAATGAATAAACTATATCAGATTATCATACTACAGACCACCAAAAATACATATTTCAAGTTCGGTATGGATTGGTCCACCAGCACAGAAGATAGCTATCGAGAAATGTAAGCAAGCAGAAAACAATGTTACTGGATGCTTATATCTGCAATGGGACAAAGATTGGGTACTTGTTCACCAGCATGAACGGGAATGGAAGGGTGCTAGGAGACACTGAGAGGAATGTCCAAGATTGAGGGCAACCAACATATGTCAATGAAAGGTCATGATGGCTGAAACAGTGAAGAATAAGTATGATCTCACAAGAGGTCACCTGAAGTGAGTAGTTACCTGATCCCTGATGGAATCCAGCCAAGGTACTCACCATAAATACAGCTCTCCATCCACTGTCGCTGATGCCATGAATTTACTGGAAGGAGAGGAACAAACAATGTTCACATATGTAGAATGTCATAGATGCTGCCAGTGTTCAAGAGGATTGCCAGAAGTTTGTTGAAATGTGCAAGTGTGCGTGCCACCAATTCCGTACGTGTACATTCCATGTTCCTCATTACACACTCTCCATTTCCTTTGTACATATGATACATACATAGCCTGTCCAGTCCATAGCATTACGCAACAATACCTATTGTACATCGCTTTCAACAACCCTTCATTCCACTAGTTACCTTTTTAGTCACAGTACTTATACTTACAGAGTAATTAGTCCACTGCTCAACAGCGCTCACCCTCAGTCTGTTGTAAGACATACATATTCCCTGTAGCCAAAAACCCCTATCCAACCCAATCCATCACCTTCCGGCTCATCCATACATGTGCAACCTATCTGTTTTATTCTGGACCTTCCATTTTTAGATTTATTAGTTTCTTTTGTACCTCATAATATCCCTAGATCATTGGTACCTCCTTTTTGATGCTCCTTAATTAGGAGTTTAGATTATTTCCCTACAGTATAAAATCCTGTCTATTTCAACTTGGAATACAGTTTTCTGCCCCCAGTGCTCCCTCACTTCTGTCTTGTGCGATTTCCCGTTTAGGCAATATTTGTCAGCAATGTGCTGTGGTGAGTCCAATAATTCCTTTATACTGACAAACCTAGGATTTTAAACCCCTTGGGATGACCATCCCCTTGCACACCTATCACACATTCTTTGTGTTTTACACTGTTGTCCCAACCATGACTGAGGTGAGCTACTAACACTTATATTTATACCTTTTACTTACCCTGTATATAGATTATCCACATAGGTAAATACACACCTAGTCTGTTGTCCCAACCATGACTGAGATTATCCACATAGCCATCTCGCTCCACTCTTGGTGATCACTCAAAATCTTACAGGTTATGAGCCCTGCTGCTTCAAACTAAACTCGATCAAAACTCACTGAAATGACGACAACCATCCCTGTTACCACCAATACGCTCCCCAACAATGTGCCTAAGCTCAACGTCAAAGGCACGAACTGGGCCATATTCTCCCTCCGCTTCCAGATTGCTGTTGAAAGTGAAGGAAATATGGGGGCACTTTGATAGGATGACCCCTGAGCCAACATACCAGCAGCCTTTGTCAACTGCACAGGCCAAGGAGATCAACAAGTGGAGAAAGAATGAAGGGATATCAAAACACTTACTTACTTAGCACATCCTGGACTCGACTCTGCTGAGGGTCCACAAGTTGATGAGTGTCAACAAAATGTGGAAAGAGATTGTATGCAAATATACCGAGAAAGGGGCTTACACACAAACAGAACTGCATACACAGTTCCTGGAGTTGAAGATCACAAAGAGTGGTGATGTCCGACATTTCCTAGATGGGCTGTGGACAAAACATGAGGAATTGGCGTCAGTAGGAGTCAACATTGAAGAATCAGATTACTGTTCAACAATCATCTGATCACTCCTGAACTCTCTTGCCAATTTACATCTAATCAGCTTGCCGCTGCCAGCCTGTATGCAAACACCAAGACAATTGAACCAGATACCCTGATTTCATTGATCAGCGAAGAAGCAGATAGACAGAAAGTAAAATGCACCACAGGAAATGAAGCCAAGGATCATGATGAAGCAATGGCCATAATGTCACCACCCAGAACCAGAGGACGAGGCTGGGGGAATTGCCCTCCTCATAGCAACAAACCAAAACAGCTGTGCTGGACCTGCAGATCAAATCAGCACTTAGCAGCAAAGTGCAACCAGGCACCCAAGGATGACAAGAAGACTGTGGTGTACCAATCCCATGGTGCACATGCAGCAACACCCAACTCTGACAATGAGGAGGGAGTATTTGGGGTCATTAGCAATGATGAATCAATTCTGGATCTGCAATCTATTGAGTCAGATTCCGATGAAGAAGAAACATACCGGGGCACAAGGCACGATGTGCTCGATGGTGACAACAACTGTTTTTTGGACATCAGTGACAACAGCCTGTGGGGATATGGATGGGACAACAAAGAGCAGGGAGTCAATGACGAAGCATCAGTTGACCATGCCAAGATACCCACTGCCAATGAAGAATCAAACAATGAAGCTATGGAAGTTAGTGACTGTCCACAGGAAACCCACTGTGTTAAATTATATGACTCCAGCACAACACAACACATCACTCCAGAACAAGATCAGATGACAAATGTGCAGTCAATCCCGCCCAAAACTTTTATGGTGGCCAATTGGCAGAAGTTTGTGGCCACTGCAGTTGGCGACCTGATTATTGAAATACCAAACAGCATGAATGTGTCAAAACTACAACTGACAGAGGTGTTGTACTCACCAGAAGTGGGATATATGCTCATATCCATCAGCTGACTTGATGAAATGGGACTCTCCACCACATTTGCAAAAGAGTATTGCACCATCAGCAATGCCAATGGAGAAACAATCGGGCAGATACTGCAGTCAACCAAGGGGTTGTACTGGGTAGTACACGATGATGACCATGCTGCTACTGCTACCAAGCAGATCACAGTGATGGAGCTACACTGTCGACTAGGCCACATCACACCCTTGACTGCACACAAGCTAGCTGAAAAGGGATTTGTAAATGGGCTATGGTACAACCTGAGCCAAGACGAAAGCACGTTCTGTGAATTATGCATCTACAGCAAAGCCACACAAAAGCTGATAGCCAAAGCACATGAGGGACCACACACTGAGGTGATCAGTGAGATCATCTACACTGATCTATGGGGCCCAGCACTTGTAGCAACCATTGGAGGCCACTGCTACTATGTCATGTTCACAGACAACCATAGCCATCTCACCCACCTACACCTACTGCACCAGAAAAGTGACACATTTGACACTTACCAAAGCTTCGAAGTGTGGCTCAATCACCAACTCACTGCAAAGGTAAAAATCCTGCACTCAGATTGAGGGGGAGAATATCAGGGAAAAGAATTTGTGCTTTACCTACTAAAGCAGGGCAGTGTGCAACAATTCACCATGCACGACACCCTGCAACACAATGGTGTTGCTGAGTGACTCAATCGCACAATCCTGGAATGAGTGTGTATACTGTTGCACATGAGCAGTTTGCCCAAATTCTTGTGGGGAGAAGCAGCTTGTCATGTGGTATGGTTGAAGAATAGATTACCTACCAAGGCACTTGAGGGCAAATCACTGTATGAGGTGGCAATGGGACGGGCACCCAACTTGAACAGCTTGTGCGAATGGGGCTTCATGGTCCATGTTAAAACCAGTTGAGGATTGAAGTTGGGAGGGCAAGTTGAGGCTGGGAGATGGCTCAGAACTGACAAGTGTACTGAGTATGCATGTCAGGTATATTGGCCCAAGACAAGGGCTGTCATGGTTGAGCATGAGGTTTTCTCCAACGAAACACAAGGTACCATTGAGGGGGAGGAAGCAATCCTATTGGGTGCCAGCACCCCAGTATAGGAACATGCTCCCAGCAATGCCCCACAGGCACCAACTAAAAGCACCATTGTGCCTCATGTCACACAGCCCACACCAAAACAAGCCATGCCTGTCAATATGCCATCAGTTACACCACCTGATCCACTGGCAACTCCCGACATACCTGAACCCTGTGCCCAACACATTAGGAAACCCAGCCAATGTGTCCTTGATATTATCAATGGCAAGGCTGCCACCACCTCCCTTCCTCACTGCATCCAACCACCTCCTCCCATCCCTGAAGACACAGCTCCCATCCTTGAACCAACTGTCCTCGAAGCCAATGAAAGTGCTGAGCAAATCCTTGCAGCAATTGAGGAGAGGTATGAGCTCAACTATGATGATCAAGAGCTGACTATGTCCATCAAGCAGGCCAGCACTATGGCTGAGGCACTTGAACCCAGCAGCCTAGCCGACACACATCACTGCTCAGATTGGCCAAAATGGGAACAGGGCATCTGAGAGGAGCTTGATATGCTTGATAAGGCAGGTACCTGGAAACTTGTTGATCTACCACCTGGTGCAAACTTAGTAGGGTCAAAATGGATCTTCCATGCCAAAAAGGACACCACCAGCAACATTGTACACTACGAGGCCTGCCTCGTCATGCAGGGTTTCTCACAGGTACCCAGGATTGACTATTTTGACATCTACGCCCCAGTTGCCAAACTTGCATCCATACGGACCATCCTTGCCCTTGCCACTTGCCACAACCTTGAACTGCACCAAGTAGACATCAAAGGCGCATATCGCAACAGAAAATTGAGTAACAATGAAGTAATCTACATGTGCCAGCTGCCTAGCTACACCAACCCTGAACACCCACATCACATCTGCCGTTTGCACAAAACATTGTATGGACTGAAGCAAAGTGGGCACCACTGGTACCAATGACTGGTGGAGATATTAGTAATTAAAATGTGCTTCAAGCAATGCAAAATAGACCAGGCGGTTTTTATTAAATGAGTAGGTGCCACGCTAACCATCATTGTGGTACACGTAGACAACTGCACCATTGCAGCCACCGCACTAGAACTGGTAAACACAGTCAAACACTGTAAAACACGTAACAAGGTCAAAGACCTTGTAAGGGTAAATGTAGAAGGGGCAAGAACACTCGTCCCAAGGGGTCCTGTAGGAGGGAAGTTAGATGAGAAGGGTTGGCTACAACTGACCACAGGAGAGTAGAGTGTCTGGAATAGTCCTGGCTACACAATGATGAGAGAACACGAAATCTGGAACGGATTGAGTAAAACAATGAGCAGTCCGACCTAGGACAAGGGCCAGATAGACGAAGATAAGAGCTTTCTGGTCAAGGACGAGGACTGGATACTAGGACGAGGAAGGGAGTCAATCAAGGACGAGGACCAACGACGACGACAATGAGAGGAACCGTAGCAAGAAAATTAGGAGTGAACAGAGATGATCATTCAGATCTAGGTACAAACTTTTTATAGTCTGGGCATTCCCAAGACTTTGGTAACTAGGTTACCGGAGAAGCATACAATAAGGATCTAGAGGTGGCAGCAGCTAATCATAATAGAAGTAAGAAAGGTAGGGAGAAGTAGAAGGAACTACTAAAGAAAGAAAGAAGTAACAAGACAGCAAATTGAAAAGGGTACTGGACCGTACACATAGTATCCAGTCTAACTCAGACCGCAGATAGGTGATACAGATAGGTGATATTGTACCGGATAAAAAAATAAGGGCTTGACTTACCTCGGACTAGACATAGAGGACACGGGACATGATGGAAATCACTTGGAGGATGTTTGAACGAAGGGGAAGGGATGGGATGTAACTGTAGAGAGCTAGAGGCTCCTACAGCGTTGAGCATAAACAAGCACTAGGATGTGCTGGGTGGGGGGTCCGGTGACAGGAGTGGTCACAGATGGTATGGGGTCGAGGGGAGAAGAAAAAGACCGGGGGTGTACCTAAACTGTAACATGTACAGTATACCATAATAACATGACTATACTTAGATTTTGTCTCAAATAATCTGGAAAGCCTTGTTTCTGAATAAATTTCCTATGGCAACTTAGGTTCACCAAGGTTAATGCTCAAGTATACTATAGTACATATTATCTTGATACCTGTGTACAATGTCACATTTTTGACATTTTGGCATGATCATATCATTATCTGAGGTTGGTATTATGTTACATATATAGAGTATGGTCAGAATGCCAAGTTGGGGTGTATCAGTATGGAATGTGAGGAGACAAGGAAACTGGAATGTTAAGTACCACAGGCAGGCTTACAGTAGACCCTCGATGAGAGAACTATGTCTTGAAAAGTGATGGATCCTTGCGGTGCCAGGATAAAGAGCTTCATGACGTAGATCAGGTTGGCCACGTATGTCACAAAGCCTTTTACAACTGTAACAGTTTGACTAGGGTCAGTGTTAAGGTTTACCAGCACTAGACAGCCAAAGATGAGACATAATCACTTGTGACAACTTGTAGACTTCCTCATGACATGCGGAAACGACTGCTCCTGTAATGGGAAGTGCAAAGGTAACCCTGATCGGGTCATCGACATGGGGCCAGTGCAGATGTCAGGCTTGTGCCGAGCCTGCTCCAGGATCATGGGGTGAGGCTTAGAACCGCAACGCTGCAATAACAAGGGCTTACTCCTCTTCCCTGGTCAGGCTGGTCTACAAGGCTATGAGATCGATGGGATAAAGTGAGGCATATACTATGTCAACCTTTGCATCAACGCTTTCCCGTTGTACCATTCCAGTGATATACAATGGTGCATCATGGCTTGATGCTCAATACTCGGCCACTCGGGCACCACAGTATACAATATATCGGTTTTGACATACTGTTCAATCTGTTCAATTGTAATCTTGACAAAATGCTTTTGCAATGCAAGCTTAGAAGCAGTGATCTACCTAGCAGGTCGAGGTGCATCTTATCACGAGTAGAACTATAATAGGTTGGTGTTATATTCAGATACTAACAGATTGCAACCATATGGTCTACACACCATTGCCCAGAATGTTCATTCTGCCTTGCAGGAATCCCTCTGTACCAGCTTCAGTAAACCACCTCTCTGCATATGGAACTGTAAGGCACCCTGAAGTCTTTGCTCAGTTACGTTTTGATCACGACAGGATGCCTTACTAAATGGCATGTAGTCTACCCTTCAAGTTCTCCTTCTCCTTGTCGATCATCAATGAAATGATTCATTTTCTTTATGTTGTTGCTTTCCCTGCCTCGAATCCAAAGCTGTCATGGAGAATGAAAGGTGCATTGTTTGCTTCGATGAATTCGCAGTCAATGTCTGCTTGTCCTGATTGACCATCACAAATGCCCTGGAAAACATGGTTAAGGACACAAATGCTGCAGGCAAGAGTAGACTCACTACATCGTTGACCCAAACAAATTTTGAGTCCAGGTAAGTTAGACTTTCTAGCACTGCTTTGAAAGCTTTGATGCATCAGTGATCGGCCATTGTTGGATATATGGAAAGGTAAAAGCACATTTCCCATGATCAATATTTGGAAGCCCCAAGCAACCAGTCGGTGTGGTAATTCAAGAGTGTAAAACTATTCACCAAGGGCATTGTACAGATGATCAAATGCTGGTAGTCCTCAAACCATCCACGCTTAGAGCCTGTATGGATACAGTGTGTTGAGCAACGTGAGCTTTGGCAAATCAGCTTCACAATGATACTGTTACGGTTAAGGAGGAGACTCCTAACCAATTTCCTTCTACATCTCCTCCTCCTCATCCACCGACTCCAGTCCCCTTGTTGCTTACCCCTCCCCTCCATCTCGACCATCCTGGTGCCACCCTCTTCGCCTCCTTATTCTCCAACCTCAGGGACTATCACATCCCTACCTCTACATGGGCCGATCTCTTAGACGAATCCCTCTTCGAGGGATGAGGCTATCCTTCATCGGGATGGACATCTCCCTCACTGCCTCTGGATACACCCTTTCTCCACTGCCTTCGGACTCCCCCTTTTCCTCTCTGACTCATTCTTTTTATGACTTCTATTTACTTACTCTGACTTGTCCAGACACTGCCTCCTTCATAGCCTCTCTCACGGCTATGTGTATTCCTTTCTCATCCTGACTGTTTATCTCACGTGCCTCGCGATGTGATGCATCTCTCTCCTTATATACTCTTCAGACTCCGATACCTGCCCTAAAGTCCTCAGTATATATATTAGGGTGCCGCCTGTGTGCCTTTCTTTCCTTAACCTTAATCTACACTTCTTCATGTGGTCATACTGTTCCTCAAGATCTCCTCCCTCATGCCTAGCCTCTCCTCTGCCTCATCCTCCCTTCTACCAACTCTGGGCCAGTCCCAGTACTGCTAGCTAACGCAAGGATGTTCACACTTAACTCTTTATGGAGGTGACCAAGTGAAGGAACAAGATACAGTTCTACATGAACGTGTACCATTGTTACAGGTCGTAACAAAAGATTAAGGTTATACCTTAACCAGTGCTATCTAGCCCGAACCCCCTGGAGACTACCCGGTGGTAGTCTAGGTACCGAGCAAGACGAGGTCCATACGCCTAGACTCTCTACTCTATAGAGATAGAGAAGCCTCTTCCGACGAAGAGCAATGCATCTCCCCTCCCCAACCCAATCCCCTGTCCGCCGCCTTCTCTCCCATTCCTCATACCAACTCTCCCCAATCCTCTAGAAGGATTAGTTCCCAACCTAGGACAGGAACTTTCGCTCCTCCTCCCTGTCGTACTACTCCATCTCCCACTTTTTCCAGAGCATCTTCCAGCGCCCACCACCACCAACCCGAGATACAGGTTGATGTCCCCGTCCAACCTCCCATCTCCGAAGCCCCCAAGGAAGACTCATCCGCTGACGACAACGGACAAACATACAAAAGTTTTATTAGATGAACTGACCTCCTTCTGGACCCACCCAACCCTGATGACCTGAACCCGGAGACAAAGACAACAAAGACAACAACATGCCCAGAGTTAAAGCTGCTCTACCAGAGGAGTTCTCTGGAGAATCCGCAGATGCAAACCAATGGCTCATGACTATGGAGGGCTACTTTATCCTCAACAACACGCTCGGAGACCTTGCAAAGGCATAACATATGTCTTCCTTAATAGAATGCAGAAAGGAAGAGAAAAGGCCTTTGCAGAAGTGTGGCTTGCCAAAGTCAAGGATGGCAAGATCCCCCACAGACAAACCAACTTTGGCGCGATTAAGGAAGCATTCACCAACACCTTCACCCCTTATGACACTGTTGCCCAGGCACGAGTGGAACTCTCTTCACTCATACAGGACACTAGAGACCCCAGAGAATTTGAGAAATACATCTCAAGTTTCTCGCTCCTCTCCATACGATCCAAGATCACCGATCTCAATGCCCTCTTGGAATGGTACTTGCGAAGACTTGACCCACAGATCGCCACCCAACTCACCATGTCCGGAACCCTCCAGACCGCTACCTCGATGGAGGACATCTACAAGAAATCGTCCGAAATTGAAGGGAACTATAAGCGGATCCGAAATATCAGGAGGGGACCGAAACCGGCTTATGGAGGCCATGGTCATGCTCGCAATCCCAACATTATGGATGTTGATAAAATCACCCTCAGTCCTAGCCAACATCTCAAGTGTATCCGGGTGTTACGACCTGTAACAATGGTACACGTTCGTGTAGAGTTCGACTTGACCTCTCCTAACAAGAAGCTAAGTCGTAACCTCGTTCCTACACTTGGTCACCTCCGTAAGGAGTTAAGTGTGAATGGCCTAGCTAAGCTAGCAGTACTGGGACTGGCCCAGAGTTGGAAGAGTGGAGGATGAGAGAGCAGTGAGGCAAGGCATGAGAAAGGGGATCTCGAGGAACGATGGTCCACACGAAATAGTGTAGATTAAGGTTAGAAAGAGAAAGGTGTACAGGCAGCACCCTAATATATATACTGAGGACTCTAGGGCAGGTATTGGAGTCCGAAGTATAAATAAGGAAAAGATGCGTCGCGAGGCACATGAGATAATCGGTCAGGATACAAAGGGGAAACAAATAGCCATGAGAGAGGCTATGGGGAGGCAGTGTCTGGTCAAGTCATAATAAATAAGGATGAGTCAAGAAGAGGAATCGGGGACTGCCAAAGGCAGTGGAGAAAGGGGAGATCTGGAGGTGGTGAAGGAGATGTCTGTCATCTGGGGGTTGCCGAAGGCAGTGGAGAAAGGGGAGATCCGGAGGCGGTGAAGGAGATGTCTGTCGTCCGGGAGCTGCTGAAGGCAGTGGAGAAAGAGGGGTGTATCCGGAGGTGGTAAAGGAGATGTCCGTCCTGATGGTCTATCCCTGGAAGAGGGATTCATCTAGGAGATTGGCCCACGTGGATGTAGGGATGTGATAGTCCTGGAGGTCGGAGAATAAGGAGTCGAATAGAGAGGTGCCGGGATGGTTGAGATGGAGAGGAGGGGTGACCGATGAAGGAATTGGAGTCGGTGGGCGAGGAGGAGGAGATGTAGAAGGAAATTGATAAGGGGTCTCCTCCTTAACCGTAACACCGGGAGCATAGGTGTTTCATTTGCAAGAGGAAAGGTTGTTCTATGAAGAATCATCCAGGCTATCAGAAGAACGATGGTCTGCCTACCAGAGCCAGAACCAGAGCTGTGGAGATCCAACCCCCCATTGGGAGACCATCCTCTACCACCTCGGACCTGCTGGATGAATTCATCAAAGACCTTTTGCATGGGCAAAGTCAGGATGAAATCCTGAGGACACTAAGGTCCTCCTTCGATGTGACCCTCAATGAAGAGGGAGTCCCTTTGGAGGGACAAGAAGCCGCTATGTGGGACGATGAACATGTCCATGTCCTTGAAGCCCAAGAGAAACCTGCACCCATATCCTTGGCTGGTAACCACCCCAATGGGAAGGACACGAGGGCACCAGGTGGTGCAAAGAGCTCCCAAGCACTGGCACATTTTTAGGAGGAAGGGCTGAACCAATGTCAGTACCTTCTGTAACGATTGCTCCTGTATTTATTTCCAGATCAAGATCAAATTCTATTCGTATTCCCCTCTCGATCTGGAAGCAGGATGGCAAAATCGTTGGCACACACGTGCTTTTGGATTCTGGAGCTATGGGCTGCTTCGTCAATAGGAAAGCAGTCAGGCGGTTAGGATTGCCTATCGCCAGATTACACCAGCCTATCAAGGCCTGGAATGCGGATGGTACCGAAAATCAATTGGGTATCATCAAGTTCAAGACGACAGTAATCTTGGACTATGGAGGAATAAAGGAACAGCAGGACCTTTATATCCTGAACTGCGGCAAGGATGACATCATCCTTGGAATCCCTTGGTTCCAATCAATCAACCCAGATGTTCACTGGACAGAAGGGCATGTGACGATCACACCTTCCAGATATCGAGATACTGCGGGCACCAACCCCAAGGTCTTGAAACAGCAATACCTAATGAGGCATCTAGGCACGGATGATGAAGAACAGATAGAGCAAGAACTCGCCGAAGAGTTCAGGAAGTGGACACTGGTCCAATGTGCTAGGTTCTTTCATGCCTTTGGAGATATACCTGAGTTCATGCTGAAACGAACTATGCTATCTATGGTGATAGCCCAACAACAAGACAAAACAACCACCACAATTCCCCTGGCCTTCCAGGACTACGAGGACGTCTTTAACAAGAAAGACACCAAACTACCTCCTTCCTGACAGTACAATCACACCATAGAGCTAAAAGACTCTTTTGTACCATGGCATGCCAAGGCCTACCCACTCAATCCAGCTGAGCAATAGGCTTGCAAGGAGTTTGTCGAAGAACATTTGAAGAGCGGCAAAATCACTCTGTCGAAATCCCCTCAAGCTTTCCCCTTCTTCTTCATCCAAAAAAAGGATGGAAAGCTCCGGCCCTGTCAAGACTATCGGTACTTAAACCAGCATACAATCAAGAACACCTACCCTCTCCCCTTGATCTTGGATCTCATAGACAAACTCAAAGGATCTACGATGTTCACCAAATTTGACATCAGATGGGAATACAACAACATCTTGATCAAACCTGAAGACTGATGGAAGGCAGCCTTCCTTACTCCCCTGGGATTATTCGAACCCGCCATCATGTTCTTCGGAATGTGTAACTCCCCCGTGACCTTTCAAGCCTTCATGAACGATATCTTTGGAGACTATATTGCAGAAGGATGGCTAATTATCTACATGGACAATCTCCTCATCCACTCGGTGGATGTGAAGCTACATAAGGAATGTACCCAAAAGGTTCTCTAACGCTTCTGGGAGCACGAAATATTCCTCAAACTAGAAAAGTGTACCTTTGCCACACCCAAGGTGGAATACCTAGGAATGATCGTCAGTAAAGAAGGAGCAAAAATGGACCCCGCCAAGCTCAAAGCCATCGACGAATGGCAAACCCTGGTGGATGTGAAGGACATCAGGTCCTTTCTGGGATTCTGCAACTTCTACCGCAGATTCATCCCTTCCTTCTCCACTATTGCCCACCCCCTCGTCGACTTCACATCAAAAGCCCAAATTTGGCATTGGGACACTCCTCAGGAAACTGCCTTTCAAGCCCTTCAATGGGCTTTTACTTTGAAGCCAGTCCTGGCATTCCCTGACCCCTCCAAACCGTTCACTGTTATGATGGACACCTCCCTGACAGCGTCCGGTGGCGTCTTAATGCAACCCAACCCCAATGGCAACTTGCATCCTTGTGGATATATCTCCCGAGTGTTCTCTCCGGCAGAACAGAATTACAATGTCTTTGACCGTGAATTGCTCGCCGTCATACATGCCTTGGAGGAATGGTGACAATATTTGCTCGGCTCCTCTCACCCTGTGGTGGTACAAACTGACCACAAGAACTTGACCTACTTCAAAGAGCCTCAGAAGCTGTCGTAAAGGCAGGCACGCTGGTTGCTCTTTTTACAGGACTTTTATTTGTCCTATGTCGCCCTCCCGGGGAGCAAAATGGCTCCTACAGATGCCCTGTCCAGGAAGAATGCCGTTGATACATCTGGCGACAACTGCACCATCCAGATGTTGCCCAATAATGCATTCAACCACCAGCTGTGTGCTATCGATGTAGCACTGAGCGAAAAGATTCGCTCCTCCTCTGCCACCAATCCACTTGTACTAGATGCCCTCCACCGTATGGAGGAAGAAACCCCCCCCCTCGGTCACACTTCCCCGGCCAACTGGTCCTATATTGAGGGCAGACTGTACTTCAAAAACTGCCTTTATGTCCCCACAGACGCACACCATGATATCATCTCGGCCACCCACTCTTCCTTCGAAGGGGGGCACGGTGGCCACCTCCGGACGGTCACTCTCCTTTCTCATGACTGCTGGTGGCCCGGCCTCTCTTCTTTTGTCCGATGATATGTGGCTAGTTGCGCCGTTTGCCAGGTGTACAAAGTCCAGACCCACCCCACTGTTCTCCCTCTTGTTCCCCTTGATTTCGCCACCTCCCGTCCCTTCCAGCACCTTTCTGTGGATCTGATTACCGACCTACCGTCGGTGTGGGGCTTTGATTGTGTTATGGTCGTGATCAACCATGGGCTTATGAAGGGGGTGATACTAGCTCCTTGTACGAAAACGGTGGATGCCGCTGGCATAGCCCATTTATTTTTTGAACACGTGTTCAAACGCTTCAGTCTCCATGACCAACTCCTCTCGGATAGAGGACCTCAATTTGCGTCAGCCTTCGCCAGGGAATTGGCAAACCTCCTGGGATATGATGTTTCCCTCTCCACTGTGTATTATCCCCAAACTAATGGGGAAACCGAATGATACAACCAAGAACTGGAGACCTACCTGCGCATCTATTGCG
>JBBPQP010000834.1:0-16846 GCA_038092555.1 Boletus subgraveolens
CTAAAATCCATAATATAATTTGGGGTCAAATAAGTGTCCCAATGACATGCCATTTTGAAATGCTTGTATCTCACTCCCATGGCAACCAAATCACATGACCAATGTGGTTTCTGAATGCCAAGGGCAAGTACTTACATCCATCCTGCAAGCACTTTACCTGATTCATTCTTGCTCTCCTACAATCTTCCAATCTCTTCAAAATGGCTCAATATTGGGACACTTTTTGAGCCACTGTACTTTTCCAGAGTGATCTGGGCAAATCCTTCTGCCTTCTTTTCGAAGCATGAGAGTATGGCTACTGCTCTCAGCTTGTCGAATTTCCAAGTTTGGGCCGCAACCCAGAGGCAAAGTTGGATCCACCATAATCTAAACCTTGTTTGGTCTCCATTCCATTTGTCGGGGTCTGAAATTTTCTTCGTCACTGATGACCTTTCGGATTCTAAGTTAAGGTCTCGAATCCTAGAGACCAAATCATCGATATCCAACTGGTTCAACATCCTTGTATTCTTCAACTATATAAAAAAAAGGATTGAGATCCTTACTGTGCAGTATCTTCCAACCACACTCTGGGGACTTGGCAAACAAAACTACATAAAAAGTACTTCTTCGACCGCAGGTAATATCTTCTCCTGTGTCAACTCTGATAACATGTTCTCTGGTGACTGCAGCGACCAGGAACAAAACTACACATATACTAACAAGGTAAAGGTAACTGATGCTCTATCTCTTGAATCACTTCAAGGACTACCAGTGTTCGGAATAAGCTCGGCCTAAGGCTGCATGATGGCAGTTGTTCCCTAGTCGCTCTATGCAAATGAGGCACGACCCTTGCACTGGTATCACCTCAAAGGAGGGACTGAGTTTTCTTAACTAACGAGACTAAAGCTTGGGCATCAAGACCCATGTCCTAAAGGCATGGATGTAAAGAAATAAAAACATAGGGAATCCCCCAAAGGAACTCCTTAATCCTAGAGTCCGGGTAGTGTATTTAGTCTAATCCAAGTGTTGTGGTTTCTCTAGGAGCAACCACTAGCCGGACTTCAACTCAGCAGAACACTAGCTGTGCAGAGTGATGAGATGCAATGGAACAAGAAATAGTCTTAGTCCTTAATCAAGGTTCAGGCTTGAACTGCAGATGCCAAGTAGATACAATGACAAGTGGATTAGACTGGAGTGCTACAATATGTCATACAGGTATATATACTGATGAGAAGTGTGCACGGACCAAGTGCTGTAAATAGTAATTACTAAAGATGGTCAAATGAAAGTACATGAGTGTGAGAAGAAGAAGTTGATGATGGGAAAAGAAGTATAGCATCATGTGAGAAGAGTGGAAATTAATAATACATGCTATGACATCATTGTGATCATGTGACCTTTCCCACAGTCATGTGCAATGTGTCAATAATATGAAGTAAAGTGTTGTACAAATGAAGTGTAAAGAAAAGTTTGAAAATATTACATATCATAACACTAGGGGCTCCATTCATCCCATTCTCCAATCTCAGATGAGGACTACTCAACCCCATTGCCCATCTTCTCCTCCTTGCCCTTGCTCTCCTATTGACTATGGAGATGACCTCTACAATGAACATACCTGGGGAAACATCACCAGTTCTCCTGGACCTTCCTCCCATGACCTATTTTGATGGTCTTCATTGAAGACTCAGAATCTACTAAGGAGGTAATGTTACGAATCATCATCAGGTTTACTCTTTTCTTTGTCAAACTGCCACCATGCTATTCCATTGTCATCTACTGGTAACTCTGTTCGAACACTGTTGTTACCGAGTTATTTTCTTACCTTTTCTCACTGACTTAATCATTACTTTCCATCACCTTCTACAACATTCCATCATCAGTCAGCCCATTCTTACTAAATGATCTTTTACTTTCTATGAAGTTCTATTTTCCTTTGTTTGTTTTTAATCTTCTTGTTGTCTATTTGAGATCCTCGTAGTTCTACTTGTACCCTCAAGTTAGACCTACTCAGTATAGCCACAACCTTGTCCTTGAACCTCAGCTCTCTAAGTCATTGTTGTACTTTTGAGTCAACACTCTTCATTTACCTTCGCCGTTACAGAAGTCCTATAACTCCTCCATCTTCATAGAAGCCCTACAAGACTGTGCCTTTGAAAGACCGAGTCTATTTCTATCCCTACCCAGGCTAGTCATAACACTATTGGTTGTCATTGTCCTAGGGATTCTCTCCCTAGTGACTCTGCTTGCCTGTCACCAGGCATCTCATCAAGCTTGAGGAACCCTATGAGTTAGGGCTAGAGTATATTGTCAAGGAGGACTACACTTTGTGTCCACTTGTACAATTACCCCCAATCATAATCATAACAAAAGATCAAGGTTATACTCTATGTGAATACTACCACCATGTAGGGAACTGCACAGGTAAACCCATGGATATCAGAGTGCTGACCCACACCCGTACCCATGTCTTACCCATACCCGTCATCATGGATACATACCCACATCAGGGGTACTGTGGGTCTGTATTCATGGTGGATACACCCATGGGTTACTCACTGGGTACTGTGGTTTGTATGGTAGCAAAGTATTACATATGATATTTCATGGGCAAAGAATGTAACTAGTCTATGTTAATATGATCCCAATCCTGATCTAATATGATGTCGTGATCCCCTTCAATCTCCTCCATAGTTGCCAGCTTCTGGACATCAGTGTTCTCGACAAAACCCTTGAGACTCCAAGAACTAAAGCAAAGAATATGTAGCACGAACTGATTGAGCAGAGAGGCAGTTGCACATATGTGATAGGATCATCTGGCCATGGCTGAAAAGGCATTTGACATTGACGGACATAGCTAGTATAGTATGATAAACTCTGGTAAGACAAAATAAATGATATTATGCTTACCTGGGATTGTTAAATAATCCAATGCCATCCAAGAGAGGTGTGGATGAGTAGATTGATGGTCATGCCACCATTTAAGCATGTCTTTGTTCATTTGGAACTCCTCAACCTCCATTGCAAGGTAGGAGTTGAGTTCATCTTTGTTGGTCCCTTCTTAACAAGGGTTGGGAGATTGTCAAAGATATTCATGTCACTTATCTACCCATGCATAAAATAATAATTGTTTGGAGCAAAGGAACAAACCACACCTTTTGGTTAGGAGAGTCATTTGCATACATAGTATGTCACATAGGACTCATTGAATACGTCTCACACAAGTTGGTGTGCAGTAGTAATCCAGGCAGGCTTCCACCCAGCCTTCTTGAAGTACTCCAGCTTATGGTAGAGGTGCAAAACTGCAAAAGTGTGAGCAGTGAATAATACATAGATAAAACTTACCCATTGATACATGATATAGACTGGATGCATCTGTCAGAGTGTAGTACTGGTTGAGAGTCTTCTTTGCCAGCTGAATGGCTGCTCAGATGGCCGGATCCACAATGTCCTTTGAGAGTATGCTGTTTGTAAATGACTCATCAATGTAATCCATCACTGGGATCACCATGGCGAGATTTGGAGTACTGTGCGAGAAGAAGAGCATGGCATCCTTGAGTATCTGTGACACGTCACAGTCACTTGATGGCTAGTAAGCAAGACATGCACCTTCAACACATCTCTCAACTGATCCAGTAGCTCCCATTCATGGCTGTCAAGGCTACAGTTGGTAAGGCCAAGCTTCCACTTGTTGGTGATAGCATTGATTGGTTTGCAGTATTCAAGCATGAAATTGGCCATATCAAAAGTTGAATTCCATCAAGTTGTGACATTGTGTGGGATCATCTTGATGGGCAACTGGAACTCCTTGATGGTGGCCTTCCATGCTGGGAGCAGGATTGTGGTGGAATGGATGATCTTGAAGGACAACTTTTACATATGTCATGTCAAGCGTAAATGAGCACTAGGATGTGCCAGGGGTGGGTGGTCCAGTGACAGGAGTGGTTGTGTGATGGACATGGGGTCATGGAGAAGAAAAAGACCAGGGGTGCACCAAAACCATAACAGAGGCCCCTCCTCCTTCACAAAAGAGAATCCCTTTGGCCATCACCTTCACAAACCAGTCATTGGGCGATGCTGATGCCCCTCCTCCTTTGCAAAAGAGGCCTTGGGCCAGGGCCATCATCATCCCAGATAATGAGTTATTGGACTGCATTGAGGCCCCTCCTTCACAGAAAAGAAAGGCTTCAGAACTGGACATGGAACCCTCACAGGATACATTTATAGGAGATGAACATAGAAATTGTACAAGCAATGTAAATGAATCACCTACAATCTCTACTTGCACCATGACTCAGGTAAGTATTCAAATCCATATCATACATCCCCACTGTGATCTCATATATCACATCATGCATCCACACCACCATCAATGATCACCCTGGATATTCACAGACAACTATCACAAAGGCAGAATGTGCTGCTGAATCAGTTAAGATGGAGGTCTTGCAGCCTGCCAAAAAAGTCAAGGCTGATCCAGAATTGCACACAGAAGAGAGTGGAGAAAGTAACAATGCTGTAACAGGCACAAAGCCACTTGAAATTGTGCTGGAATTCTTCAAACAAAAGACATGGAAGCAAAAGGTCATTCCTACTGTGTGTCTTTGGACTGCAGCACAGTCCAATATATGGGGTATATCAAAGCAGCAAATTATGACTGTACTCAAGGACATCATTGCAGTGGCATATCCAAAGTCTCCCGCATTAGTTGAACAAGTGTCTTTGCCATTGAAACTTGTGGCAGTGGTGGGTAAACCCCTGGTAGTGTTATGATCCACATATGTGATATCTCACCACTGGCAGGCATACCAACAACTTTGTGATTGGCAACACAGTGTGGGTTCAGTGGCATTATCAATGTAGGTGAGCTTCTTTGGTGAAGGGAATGCAGCCTCCATTACTAATGAGGCAAACCAGTTACTTGACCAGCACAGATATCTTTACTTAAATTCCACTGCTACTTTGGAGGCTGACCAACTACTGACATTGTATACTAGGTATCTTTACTTGGACTTGGACTACAGTGACACAGGAAAAGTGTTCAAGTCCTGTTTCATCATGCATTTACTGGCATCAACCTACCTTCCACAGATCAAAGGATGGATTTATGTTCCCTCATTAAACTGCCCAATGTTGCACTGCAGTGGATTAAAGAGGATTTTGGAGCTCTGTGGGGCTGCAGTATGAGCTTTCTCATGCTATCTGATAGTGCCAGTTCCACCCATTTGGCTTACTCGTCCATTTATAGCTTCAATGCAGGCTTTATATGATGGCTAACAAAAAACTCAGCTGGAAGCTGATGTAAAAGGAAAGAGTCTCAAAATGCCCACCACAATCGACGAGGCTTTAGGGAAGGTCAGCACAAGTGCCTATGTATTCTCAGATCAGAACTGGGGTGAGGTTGTGCAAAAACTGACAGCTGCAGCTGGTCTGCACACAGAGGATAAACTTTGTAGCATTATGGAGACTGTTTACTCGTTTGCTCTTAAAGATGGCAGTAACATGAATGCTGATGAATCTGAAGACAAATATGCTCTTATCTGTAAGCCTTGGTTCAATCTATACATATTTTACTAACATGTTGCCAGTATTCAGAATTGCCAGTCTGTTACCACATTTATTGCCTGTCATCCCTCCCCATCATCATTTTCTTCACCATCATCATTTCAGCTGTTTCTGATTCATCCATTGCATAGTAGGTTCATGCCTGCTACTTTTACTTACCTGCTTATTTGCTTACCATTTTTTCTGCCCATTTGCTACTTGGACAATAAGCTTTTCCTTATGTGCTTGAAATAGAATGTTTTGTCCACTATGGCACTGTGCCACCAAGCATCTAAGTATGCAATAAGCAGAAAACAAGTAGAATCTTAGAAAACGGATCTACTTAAACAACTTGATTTTACTTGGCCAATTCAACATGCCAAGCTGGGATAAGTGTTAGTTAAGTGATGTTAAGTAAGTTGAAGATTCCTAATGTATTACTATGAATGTGTTTTGTAATTGTTACGAATCATCATCAAGTTTATTCTTTTTCTCTCTCTCTCGAACTACCATCATGCTATCCCATTGTCATCTACTGGTAACATCATTCAAACACTGTTGTTACCTAATTATTTTCTTACCTTTTCCTTCGCTGACTTAATCCTTACTTTCCATCACCTTCCATGATATTCCATCATCAGTCAGCTCTTTCTTACCAATCAATCTTTTGTCTTCTATGAAGTTCTATTTCCCTTTGTTTGTTTTTCATTCTTCTTTGTCTATTTAAACCCTTGTAGTTCTACTTACATCCCTAAGTTAGACCTACTCAGTATGACCATCACTTTGTCCTTGAACCTCCACTTTCTAAGTCATCATTGAACTTTTGAGTCAATGCTCCTTGTTTATCTTCGTCGTTGTAGAAGTCCTATAAGACCATACCTTTGAAAGACCGAGTCTGCTTCTATCTCTACCAGGGCTAGTTATAACAGTAATTCTCTTGTTTCCATCAAGCAGCAAGCAGTTTTGCTGAGTGGAATGTGTTACTAGCATCACTTCTAATGTTTCTGCAATAGTAGCTACACTGAAATATTCATTTGTGGAACCATTTGTTACTTATTAGTGTTTTACCTATTACTATTAATGTATTTTGTAATTCTCTTGTTTCTACAAAACAGTGAGCAGTTTTTCTGAGAAAAATGTGTTACTAGCATGCCCACTAATGCTAGTAACATATTCTGCTCAGCAAAACAGCTTGCCACTTGATAGAAACGACAGACTTATGACATACATTAATAGTAGTAGATAAAACACTTAGGTAACAAATGGTGCCACAAATGAATATTTCAGCATAGCTACTATTGCAGAAACATTAGGAGTGATGCTAGTAACATATTCCACTTGGCAAAACTGCTTGCCACTTGATAGAAACAAGAGAATTATGAAATACATTAATGGTAGTAGATAAAACACTAATAGGCAAGAAAGGGTTCCCCAATGAATATTTTGACATAGCTACTATTGCAGAACCATTCATAGTCATGTTAGTAAGACATTCCACATGGCAAACCTGCTCACCACTTGATAGCAACAAGAGATTTACAAAATACATTAATGGTAGTATTACAATTATGACTGGGGGTAATTGTACAAGTGGACACAAAGTGTAGTCCTCCTTGACAATATACTCTAGCCCTAACTCATAGGGTTCCTCAGGCTTGATGGGATGCCTGGTGACAGGCAAGCAAAGTCACTAGGGAAAGAATCCCTAGGATAATGACAACCAATAGTTCTAGGTGTACAAGGTTGGATGACCTTGACCTAGGTGAGGACCTTGGATAGCAAGGTCAATGGCAAGGTGATCTGGTTCTCTGATATAGGGTGGAGAACTGAGAGACAAGCCAATGTCGGTGAGACATTGGACAACAGACAACTATGGGAGGAAAGAGGTTGTCTGGATGGACTATGTTGGAGTAGTCAATGAGGGACCAAGTGAACCATAGGGGAGTGGTTCAGAAAGTCTTGAGGGCAGTGACAAAGTCCTTCAATGAAGGAGGTAGAGGGAAGGGTGAGGATAGAGAGCAAGCAAGAGGGGATTGCAGGGAATGGATGATGAATACCACAAGAGTATACTATAAGGTAGTACACTTTAGGTGTCAGATCAAGGTTAGAGAAAGAGAGGTGTTAGAGCAGAGCTCTAACTTATATACCCCAGCTGTAAGGGCTTTAGGGCAGGTATATCCTCTTTAGGTAAGGTGGTCCATGCACAGTCTAACCTTAATAAGATAAGAGTCCATATTTGTAAGAGGAAACCTGGCATCAGTATGGCGAGGGTAAAGACAGGAATGGCAGGTGGGCACTGCCATGGGAAGGTCATGAGCATAAAGATGTGTCATGGGAATCATTGCGGCACAATATGTTGTGATGGCATGTGAGTGATCACATGGATGAACTGAGGTCAGGGCACAACACAAGGGGGAGGTGGCAATGTCAGAGTGAGATGTGGCCTCACTTAAGATGGGGAGATGCTGAGGGGGGCATAGGAGGGTGGCTGTGTGAGGAGGCACTAGGAGGCAGTATGGGAAGGGAAGATCTGGGGGGAATATTCCAGGGAGGATCCAGGGAAGATCCAGGATTGGGGAAAGCACAGAGTGCAGCTGTGCAAGGAGGCACTGCAGAGGGGCAGTGTGGGAAAGGGAAGATCCAGGATCATGGAAAGCACAGGAGAGCAGCTGTGTGAGGAGGCACTGAAGAGGGGCAGTGTGGGAAAGCAGTGCCATGGCTGTTGCAAGACATGTTGCATCAAGCGTAAATGAGCACTAGGATGTGCCAAGGATAGGGTGGTCCAGTGATAGAAGTGGTCACATGATGGGCATGAGGTCATGGGAAAGGAAAAAGACCAGTGGTGTACCAAAACTGTAACAGGTAGTCTAATAGGCAATAAATGGTTCCACAAACAAATATTTCAGCATAGCTACTATTGCAGAACCATTAGTAGTTATGCTAGTAACACATTCCACTCAGCAAAACTGATAGGCAAGCAATGGTTCTGCAATTCAATATTTTGGTCTACTAGCTACTGTTGCAGAAACATTAAATGGATATTTCACCAAAGCTAACATTACAGGACTATCAATACTATCCCAGTAGCCTAGTGTGTATGCCCACCCATGAATGTAAAACAATAGAATTACATTTGTTGTAGCTACTACTGAAAAGGAAGAGACTGGCAAATGGTGTATAGGTGAGGGACAAAGCTTTATTAGCCAACCAGTAATATACATGTTAGTAGGAATTGGCCAATCAGCAAGGAATGGATGAAGTTTCATGGGCCAACCAGCAAAGAAGGGACAAGGTTTCATTGGCCAGCCAATAATGTACTGGTCAGTGGAGATCAGCCAGTTGGTAAAGAAGGGACAAAAGTTTATTGGCCCACCAGTAATGTATAGGTTAATTGGGATTGGCCAGTTGGCAAAAGTGGGACAAAATCTGGTATAGTGCTATCTAGGCCTGTTTATTTATTTACTATTGCCCTTGGGTCACTTATAAGCCCACCAATGAACAATGGACTATGTACATATATATTTAGCAGCCATCCTGTTATTTACAGTCATATTCCTCATTGGCAAGGAACTGACACATTGGCTGGCTGGTATTTTGCAGAAATTGCTACTGCATGGGGTATGTTTGGATGTGACATTGGATAATAATGGGGAGGTGTTGGAAATGGTGTTGATTGCAGGATCAGTGGAAGTGCAGATTTGTTTGACAAGGAAGACAAAGTCATTTTGGAACAGATTGAGGGATATAGTGAGACCAGTTTCAGTGTGGTGGTATCTCATCAAATGAAAGGTGACCCAGGATGAGGATGAGGAGGGAGATGAAATGGACAGTGAGGGTTAGATAGGATGTCTCTGCCAACTGTATATTGTGGTACAGATTTTTGTTTCTATTTTGTTTTTGATCCATGTTATTAGCCTGTACCTGCTAGTGTTTACATGCCCCATGTATTGTACATATTGTACAAGCTTTGCCTGTAACTTATTAAAGTAGACCTTGCAGTCATCCAGGTTCCCATCCCTCAAGATTTTTTTCCTGCCAGTGGAGACCAGCTGTCTGCTGTGCCCATTTATACACACCACCTTGCTTGGAGTATGGTTAAATGTGTGATCAAAAATGCAACCAAGACTAGAGGATGTTGCAATTTTATAGCATGTACAGTAGTAGGCACATTCACAGAAATGAGCAACCAGGATCTCTGGAGCAACTGGAGCTTTCCCATGCAGGCAATTTAGGATCAGACAGTTCAGTGGGGGGTAGGTTGATCAAATATTATGGAATGGTACGTTCAGAAGAACAACCAAATCAATGGTGAGGATCATCAATGACAGTGTCAAAAGTCTGCACAAAAGTGAAGCAGGGCTAAGCATAGCAACAAATAGAAACAAGTAGTGATTACCAAATAAAGTATATTTTTCCCAGGGCTCCATTATATCGGGTCCCGGAAGACACTTTCCGACGCGCGTAAAACTCGCTTTCTCGGCTCGAAGGACTCGTAGCGTGTTGTCAAACTGTCTTATAACACGGCCAACTCCACAGGCAGTGAACTTTTATTTTACAGCCCATCATGTAGTACAACATGGTCTATCACTGAGTAAACTATTGTTCGAATGGTTTGTCTTTAAAAATTAATAGATCATATAATGATGCTATCTGATTACCCTAGAGGACATTTAAACAACGGGAGCACTCTCAATTAGCGTTGAAATTTACCTTGCACTCCAAAACTTCAATCACATCCCGCAAGCGATCACCTACGGCGTGGCGCCTCGCCGCTTGGGTGGCACAATCTAAAGTCCTATACTCCTCGGCGAGGCCACTGTAAACCCTTGCATTGGAATGACATCAGCGAAAGCACGACAAAAGATAAAGGCCAGGCATACTCCCTGAAGTGAGCAAACTCGTCTTCGAGCTCACCAATGACCCGCGCAAGTACAGTTTGAGGTGGAACATCACCCGATCTCAATGTGCCGCCGTTCCTGTCCATCCTCTCGAGAATTTCCTCGATCGTATATGTACGTCCGATTCCTCGGCCGATCTCGCATGGGTGGTCAGGCTGAGGTCGCGGTTCAATACCCTCATCGAAACCTTCGTCTTTGTCCTCGTGGCGATCATCTGGAGTTTCATGATTGTCTCGGCGAACGGCATGGCGATGGGAGTGGTGACCTTTGCACATTCGACATGAAATTGCATTATGTCGTGGCGCTGAGAAGAATAAACGCTCCATACGCTCCGAGTTGATTTTAGGGAACGGCGGGTTGGCTTCCGCTCCACCATCGGGCTTCACGGTTGGATCCTGAACACGACGACGCGAACGTGGACTGGCGCAGCGCTTCTCGGACGATGGCGACTCATTGCCCGAGTAAGAACTCTGGACCGACGAATTCGACGCCCGCTCGGAGCGACGTTCATCCAGATCCACCGATATCCGATCTATTTCGTCGGCATCGATAAACCGTCTGATTGAAAGTTCGGGTGATTCAGCAATTGGGGGAAGGGGTCGATGAGGATCGACGGAAGGGGTGTCCACTAGATGGTCGCTTTGCTCACTTGGCGCTGCATCGCGCCCTTGACGCCGTTCATTGAGACCCTCCTCAACGACCCCACGGAGGACCTCAATTTCACCAGCAAGCCTTTCCACTTCGGTTCTGAGTTGGTTGATTTCTTGCGTCTTCTCTGTCAGTGAAAGAGCATCCGATTCTCGCAGCCTACGAAGTTCGTCGAGCAGCTGCTGTTGAGAGGACAGGTCGGACGTGACGCGTGTAAGGTGGGACCTCAGTGTCGTGATAAGTGCTTCTAGCGCTGCGATGTGTCAACAAGATGTATTTCATACAATTGGATATACAATCACCTTTCTTCTCCTGGACCACTTCAAAGTATTTGGACGCGTAGGGGTCCGTCTCTTTGTGTCTTCTTTCCTTTCCCTTGGCCCGAGAAGTAGATGGTGCGGCTATGCGGGACGCACTGATGTCGATCGCATCCTGAGATTCCATAATTCGCGTGCGTTCTCGGACGACATCACGTTTACACTCCTCAAGCTCATACTCGAGCTCTCTGACTCGACGCCGTGCAATGCTATTCTCTGTTTCCAAATGGTTCAACCTTGTGTGAAGGGCATTGAGTGACGCTACAAGACGAGCTTTCGGCCGTGCGATCAATTTTCCTTCACGAAACAGTAACCTGATCGAGTTACCTTCAACTTCTTTAGAACCCGTACCCCGGACACCATACCGTTCCAAGTTGCCCTTCGCCGGAGAAATCACAGCGTTTGTTAGACCCGTGACGTCTGGGAGATGCACGCGACTGCGGTTTGACTTTTTTGCTGAGCGACTTTCATGATTTAGGTCACCTGCTACATCTGGAACATGTCGACTAGGTCCGTCCTTGACCACAGGACGGTGTACGGTAGCAGGAACAGGGATATTATGATCCTGCGACTGTTCTTGAGCTTGACGTACGTCGCGGACCAAGCCTCGAGCCAGTTTTGTGAAGCGAGAGCCCGACGTGGAGGGCGTCGGCGGCTGAATATTAACGTGGAGTTGGACCGGAGCAGGCTGTGAGGCGTGTCTCCGAATTGGAGTGGCAGTGGTGTCAAAAGAGACCGTAGCTTTCCGTGCCCTGGGAGTCATATTCCGCCGAGAAATATTCGCGTCTGCATGTCGATTCGACGACGCTGGCATCCCATGTGATACATGCTGTGAGGCTCTGGGTTGGCCACCGCGAGGACGTCTAGGAGAGAAGCCGACGCGTTGTAGCGTTTCCGATAACTTTGGACGGGAGATATCCTGCGACCTCTCTGCCTCGTCCGCATCAGAATCCGCGTGACAGGCTGAAAAGGACGACGATGACATCGTCAGAAGAGGTTAGTATACATTCATATACCTGAATTGGTGCTCCATACCGGCTATGATGTCTTGGAGGGGGCGTTCAGGATCGTATTCTGCGCCGCTGACGCTAGGCTCCTTCTTCCCACCTCTGCCAAGTCCTGCAGTAATAGTGACGGCGCTCGCATGATGGGCAGCAGTCGACATAGTCCGAACATCATACGGGGCGATACCTTCATCGTCATGGATCGACCACGCGCGAATGTGGCTGGCGTCAAGATCCAAGTTTTCCCGGGAGTGTCGATCAAATGAGGCAAATGCAGGAAAATGTTCTGGTACAGAATCATGTCTGGGATACTCCAGAGACTCGTTGTCACCGGCGTCATCGTCCGGCACAGAAGATAGATGAAGAGATAGATCAGTGTTTTGCAAGTTGTGTTCGAGCTGGATGCGGTGTTGTTCCAGTTCATCCCCGGGGATGCTGAAATCACGGCGTGATGACCTCCTAGCCATTTGAGGTATCGCTGGAAACAGGTTACAAAGAGAAAAACGCAAAAGCAAAGAAAGAGAATTGAAGCGGGGGAACAGCGAGGGAGACGAGAACAGAAGAGTAAACAAAGTTGACACGAGTGGAACGCGTCAGTCACGTGAGCGTATTCAACCCCCCGATATCGGGTCACTTGCCAAATTTACACGCTCATTTTCTGGCGAGCTTCGATAAGGCCCTTGTCCATGGAGCAACAGACTCACAAGGCACACCGACCTGCTCAGTCTAGTGGAAAGGCGGACAAAAAGGGCAAGGGAAAGCAGCAATCTGGATTCAACGAAAAAGTGCGTCATTAGCAAATCAGTTGTTTCTGGCCTCATAACTTCACTTCCGCCCAGGCCTTTGCACCCAAGTCTGGCAGACGAGCTGACAGACAAGGCCGTAGAAATGCAGAGCGCGACCAGACTCGCCTGCATGTCCCCTTGGTCGATAGGACTCCCGACGACACACCGCCACCCATCATTATCGCAATTGTGGGACCTCCAGGGGTTGGCAAGACTACCCTCCTCAAGAGCCTCGTTCGTCGATATGCGAAACAAACCCTGCAAGAAGCCAAAGGACCTATCACTGTCGTTGCAGGGAAAAAGCGACGACTAACTTTCATTGAGTGCAATAATGACCTGAACTCCATGATCGACATAGGCAAGGTCGTTGACTTGGTCCTCCTCATGATCGATGGCTCGTTTGGCCTTGAAATGGTCCGCTCTTCGATAATTACCAGCCCCTTTCCCCTTTCATGACGTTGTGTACAGGAAACTTTCGAGTTCCTCAACATATTACAATCTCACGGATTTCCAAAAGTCATCGGCATCCTCTCCCATCTCGACCTCATCAAGAAACAATCCACCCTCAAGGACACCAAGAAAGCACTCAAAAGGCGATTTTGGACAGAGATTTATCAGGGCGCAAAACTCTTTTATCTCTCCGGCGTCCTCAACGGTCGGTATCCCGACAGCGAAATCCTCAACCTCTCTCGATTCATTAGCGTGATGAAGTTCCGTCCGCTCGTATTCCGAAATACCCATCCATACCTTTTGGCAGATCGTATTGAAGATCTTACGTCACGCGAAACGATTCGCGCATCGAAAGGCAAATGTGATCGAACAGTCACGTTGTATGGTTACCTGAGGGGTACCAACCTCCGTGAAAGCACGAAAATCCACATACCTGGTGTCGGAGATCTCAATATGACGTCTGTCACTGTACTAGGAGATCCTTGCCCCCTCCCTGACGCAGATTCGGAGAAACGGAGAAAATTGAGCGAAAAGAAGAAGTTGCTTGTGCATGCACCCATGAGCGACGTCGGAGGTGTCATGTATGACAAAGACTCGGTCTGGATAAATGTCCCCGGTAACTTTACTCGTGGGCCAGTAGATGGTACGCCATTCAATATGGAGGATAATCGCTAATTGACAGCGTTATCTCAGCGCCCCACTCGACACCTCAAGGAGAAGGAGAACAGATGGTCATCGATCTCCAGGACGTTGATGCTACCCTTGGGGATGGCATCTCTCGAAGTCAGATTAAATTGCTTGGATCGTCGTCTCAACACCTCAGCGTTGATAAAACGTCCCACTTGCGTGACGCCAGCGACAGCATAGAGGAGGATGAACACGACGACGAAAATGATAATTGGTCGGACGAGGACTCGGAAGATGGGGGCGAGCTAGACGAGATGGCCTCAGAGAATGGGGAAGACCCATACATGGACTCTGACGAGGACGACGGCCTCGACGAGGGTGATACCTTGGTGACATCGCGTGGCGACAATGGGCGCGCTGCACACCGCAACGCCACGAGATCCCTAGAGGAACTTTCTGGGGAAATAGAGAACGGAGATTTCGCGTTCGCGGACAGTGACTCTGAGCTTGGAGAAAACGATGATTTCTTCCATCCCAAAGGAATAGCTGAGTCGTATGGTGATGAGCTCGACATGACTAAGGAGCCACTATTGCCTGAGAGTCTGCAGGAATGGGAGGACGAAGAAAATCTCGACTCGATACGTTCACTTTTCATCACTGGAGATGAATCCGCTGGTGGTGGTGCAGAAGAGCAAAGCGAGGACGAACTGGAGGGCGGAGAGTCCGAAACTACCGATGCTGCAGCACTCGCTGCCAAGAAGGAAGCACTTAAACGCAAGTTCGATGAGCAATACGATGATCCGGAAGGAAATAAAATGGACTTTTACGACGAAAAGAAAGACGAGCTGAATCGTCAACTCCAACTCAATCGAGCTGAATTCGAGGATATCGATGCCGAACGGCGTACGTTGGTGGAAGGTTACCGACCAGGAACCTATGTCCGCATTGAACTCTCCTCCGTTCCGTGCGAGATGATCGAGAACTTTGATCCTCATTACCCGATTATTGTTGGAGGCTTATTGCCGGCCGAGGAACGTTTTGGATACCTTCAAGTGCGCATAAAGCGACATCGTTGGTTCGCGAAGACCCTCAAGACCAATGACCCACTTATCTTTTCACTCGGATGGCGACGTTTCCAGACAATCCCAATATACTCTCTTGATGATCACTCCATCCGTATGCGCATGCTCAAGTACACTCCAGAACACACGCACTGTTATGCGACGTTTTATGGTCCTGTTGCCGTGCCAAACAGTGGTTTTTGTGCTTTCAATTCACTGAACGGAGATAGCTCTGGATTCAGGGTATCGGCCACAGGTGTGGTTCTCGACGTTGACCGATCGACGAAAATAGTGAAAAAGCTGAAGCTCACGGGAGTTCCTTTCAAGATATTCAAGAACACGGCCTTTGTCAAGGACATGTTTACGAGTGCGCTTGAAGTCGCGAAGTTCGAAGGGGCCAATATCCGGACTGTTTCAGGGATTCGGGGTCAAGTTAAAAAAGCGCTCTCGAAGCCAGAGGGTGCATTCCGGGCGACGTTTGAAGATAAAGTGCTCATGAGTGGTGAGCGGTCATTTTCGGCGTCGACGTGACGGGGCTGACAAACGAGATGGCAGACATCATTTTCTTACGAGCGTGGTACTCGATCCAGCCTCGCCAGTTTTATAATGCGGTGACATCGTTGCTCCTGTCGGAGAAATCGCGATGGCAAGGTATGCGGCTCACGGGCCAAGTACGACGAGATGATGGCATTAAGACGCCGTTAAATGTCAACTCGCACTACAAGCCTGTCGAACGTCCACCGCGACGATTTAATCCGCTCAAGATACCCAAAAAGCTACAAGCCTCGTTACCCTATGCATCGAAACCGAGGTCGATGAAAGCGCAGAGAAGTAAGACATACATGCAACAACGTGCTGTTGTGATGGAGCCGGAGGAGAAGCAAGCCGTTGCGCTTTTGCAACAAATCAGAGCGCTGCGGAAGGATCAGGTTACGAGACGGAAGGAGAAACAACACGAGAGGAAAGAGGTACACCGAAAAAAGGCTGCAAAGGAGGAGGCGTTGAAGACAGAAAAGGACAAGGAGAAGCGGAGAGATATTATGAGAGTAGCTGGGATCAAGCACAAGCGCCAGGCAGAGGTCGAGGAGGGCACTGCATCGAGGAAGAGGCGGAGGAGTAGTTAGATGTGACTGTGTGTGACGGTGACACGACGCGTCACGGTAATGCGAGTGCTACTACGGCATGATTTGTTCAGTTCTGACTTGGGATGAGCGGACAGTCTGAATGGTATGCGAATGGTCGTGGGTCGCAGGGGACGTACTCGCCCGATCCTGCCACGAGCGGGGGCATCCACCACCACGCGCAGGGACACGCCCCCGACGCCGTGTATGACGCCCACAGGTTGTTTGCCGCGTACCCGTCCGCCTCCGCAACGCCTTCTGCACATGGTATCGTCTTTTGTCTATCTATGCTCTCAGTACTGACCGGGCGCGAATAGTGACGAGGCATATGAGCAATCTCTCCACCCCCCCCCCCCCCCCCCCCCAAATTCCAGCAAAATAAAAAGGCAATCACGCCCAAACCAATAACGCC
>JBBPQP010000835.1:0-16838 GCA_038092555.1 Boletus subgraveolens
TGTGATCGTACGTTTTTTTTATCTTTTCCATTTTGTGGGTGGAACTGGTTTCATGCTGGTTCCTGTTCTGTTTTTGTTTTTATTGGTCATCGTCGTCTCCATTCACGCATACAGCCGGAACGCTCATGCATCTCGCTGTGGCATATTGTCTCGTCTATTGCAGCGCCTTGCCAGCCTTTTCCCTGAACGTCAACCTGAACGCTACCGGAACCTCCTTCCCTCGCGCTCCATCTCGAGCGCATCCTAAGTCCTGACAGGTGCTCACGACGGGATTGCCTGTCTTCTCGACCCTCGAAACCTCAAAAGTGCGGTCGCGAGTGTCAAAGGTAACCCCCCAAAAGATTATGAGCGCCGATTGGGTAGGCAAGGTCGTTGGTGTGGGTGGGAAGGATGGAGTCGAGATATGGCAGGTCGGTCAGGGATCGGGTATCGACGCAGTGAAACGTGTTGTATATCGATTTCCTGGAGGCGTAGAGGTCGAAGACGGGCGCGATGGAGATATCGACGTGCTTCCATCTATTTGCCATGCTCACTAATCACATACTATTTTCGAGGCATCGACATCTGTATCGCCGCACTCCGAGAGCGACGTCTTGGAGACGGACGACGAACACTTCTGATACTGGATCTCTCGTCCACGGGCATTCGTTCAAACAGTCTCCATTTCTCGTTACGTCCTCCACGGGCCTTTTCCGTCGATCACCTCCAGTCGTCTTCCATTTCAGCGGGGAGGCGACATCCCCGATACCACCTCGACGATGCTTCCCCCCGCGTTTCGTGCCCCATCCTGGCCGAACCCTGTCCTCAAGAGAATAGACTCGCCCACTCTTCGCCGAATCCGTGGGCCACTCCTAAATCGTCCGCGCGGGATAATTCGTTCGAGATTCCAATCGTATGCCCTGGATCTCCAGCTCCTTTCACACTCGGGTCGTTTTGGAATCTACCGTTTACGGGACCTGCATGAACCAGACAGAATCGGGTCTCGTACCCTTCTCGCGAAGGTGGTCCTCTTCGTCAGATAGCCATGGTAATCGACCGCAGGCTCTGGCCTCATTGATGTCGCTCACCCGGGAGGCCATGGCTTCAGAGCCCGGTGAGTATGTTGAATTCACCGTGTTATTGGGTCACTAGCATGGGCTGTAGTTGATGTTATTCATGCCCTATCAGCCTGGGTCGCGGACACCGACAATTAGGTAAAGAGGGTACGAGGTGGACGGGCGGGTAAAACCCGTCGTCCACCATCGATTTCCTAACTCTTCCTTGGCCTCGCGCACGTCAATTTCAGCGTCGTTTTGACTGTAAGCTCCTCATCCAACCGTGACATGCCAATGTAAGCGCAACGACAGATCCCCCTTTGTCACAATCCGTGCAATCAACGCATTCGCACCGCATCGATACTTGCACCTCCTCGGTCTATCGTCACTTTTTTCGGCGGAGTACGGCCCTCCGGAAGGAGACTCGGATGTCCATTGTACAGGCTCTGCATATATGCTGTGTAACTCAGCTGCACGCTGTACATCCACATGATCCAGCTATTTCGAGGGAAAGAATTTCATCGCAACGCAGTGTTACTTCGTTTGCTGGCGTGATTAATCTCATTGTTGAGTTCGGCCACTTTTGTAGGAACTGCGCACAGCACGGAGCTGAAACAATCATCCTGCGCACCTGTGAGTCTCCGATGCTCTGACTACCAGGTGGATGTATCTCGGATGCATCCATTCATTCCTGCTTTCAGTCATTGACCGATCTGTTGCGCCACTCCCTTTGGCGCCGAGTGATCAATCATGCCATCTCTGTAGTAGAAAAGGGTAGTCGTGATGTGCATAGGGTCAGAAAAAAAAATCTGTATAATTTGATGCATCACGGTGTCCGAACATCTGGGGTTCACTCCTTGGTACTGGCGGAGATGGATGTGAGAGAGCATGGTCTGCTCGATGCTTTCATGGTTGGCGATGAGGCATCAGAGACATGTGGTACAAACATATCGTGATGTGGGAAAGGGCAGGGGTGCGGTGGCATGTTTCGATGGAGGCATTGCGAGCCGAGAGAGACTTGGCGTGAGGCAGTCGTTTCGATCATCAGTCATCCTTGGCTTTGGCCTTCTCGTCCCCATGATGGGACTGGAGCACAATGTTGACCCACACAATGCCACGACACGCGTGGTGATCACCACCCAGATCATTGTTAGCAGAAGCAACCGTGGTTCTCCACGTCACTTCCACCGCTCCCCTACTGGCCGTAGATAAGGGTGGCTTCTTTGATATCGACGGGAAGGCACTGCTGATTCTCGTCGTCACCAAATCTGTAGTTACCAGACCGTTACCCCAATTGACGAGTAAATTGACGGAGATCATCAACGGAGAGGGATTCTATGATGAAATAATTCCCACGGGCCAGTCTTTAAGCAGATATCCGCACAAATAATGGGTTCGAACTGAATACATATTGACGCGCAGGAGTAGGTAGTGAATATATACCGTAATGTCACTAATACTAAGTACCTCAGTGAGCTGAGCGCGGGCGTAGAAAGAGCATTGATGTGTGGACGAGTGACAAAAGACGCCATGGGGCGTTTTTGATTCGTGGCGAGTCGCGCCTTAAAAACTTGAAATGGTAAAAATACGATGATGACCTGAAAGATAGCTCTGGTCTGGCCCTGCCACCCACAGCTTCAAGGCTTCCTGCATGCCACCGGAGGTGATAGGATAGGCTCTGATCCTCAATGACAACCGCGATTTAATCTTTTCACCGCAAACGTCCTGTGCTGTATACGACAACGCTCTTGCACTGCTTTCTGTCACCACCCCTACATCCCGATCGCGTGTTTGTCCAACGTTGGAGGATCATATGTCACCCAGCATTCCAAACGAGGCTTGAAACATATATTGAATACACCGTGTAGAGCATATAAGCCTCCAGGGTAGCTTAAGACCAAACCACTGCTAACCTCCCTCCGACCTCCTCAGCTCTCATTCTCCGTTCGTCGTTGAACCATCAGACATCACCGTTTCCCTTCTACATGACATGTCCTCCGACTTACAGTCTGTTCTGCAGTTTCTGCAGATGAATAACTATGCATCCCGTATGGTCGCTTACACCTCCTGCCAATGATGAATCTTATGGACCAATACAGTTGTCGTTGTCACTGCCGTCGTATATGATTATCGTGAGTGATGCTTATAATATACTATCTACATCCTTGTTGTCCTGAAGTGACCAAATTTTCAATCCTACCACTGTAGTCCTCACCTTTTCGAGAGAGGTGTGCTATTTCACTCTCCACGTCATATCACTCAACTGACAATGTTCGAAGATAGACTATGTTTGGGTGAGCAACAATTATCCAGTAACCACTGTGTCCCTGACAGTCCGACAGTGCAGACCCTGGACTTGGGTCTCGACGATGTTTGTTCTGGTGTGTATAAATACTTTCTGAGAGGGCACCCCATTGTAGATGTTCCGAATTGACATTTCTATAGGTCCGCTATCTCGGTCTTTGCTCCACCATGTATGTTTATTGTTGCTATGATGCATACCAAATTATACAGCTAAGAATCAACCTATGCTGAAGTCTCAATGGCCTTGGTATGGTCGGAATTAAATGTGAGGTTAACTGAGCTGATCATATGCATTCACAGTGGGTACTCCTTTTGTCCCTGGCCCTGTCGCAGTCAGTGTTTCCGCTTTGCTCCACGTATATCTTTAATATAATGACCATCTCCTGGTAGACGTACGCATCTAACTTAAACTTCGAACTTTATTGATAACAGTTCCATAGGTGTAAGTGGATCAATTTACCATCCCTGCCACACAATCACAAACACAGGAATGTTCCGAAGGTACCATATTAAGTCTGGTAGCTTCCTGGACATATGAAATATTCATTGCAGCTGCTGCTTGTAAGTTACTGTACCCTCCTGATGTCATTGTTCAAACCGTGAGTTCAATTACAGATGTGATGATCCTGCGGGTGTATGCAATGTGGAATCGATCGAAAACAATTCTTTTGGTCCTCCTATTCATCTACGTTCCACAGGTTATTTGTTCCTTTGTTTTTGCAGGCATCTACGACAATCCCAATACCTACTTGTCAGGTATGTCCGGAACCAAATTGCACACATCACTACATCTCACGGAGGCGGCCGTTTGTCACCCTCCATCTGTTTCTCCAGTCACAGTTGTTCAACTGATTGATTTATCTTTTTGTAATGCCTTATTGAATGAGCCACGACTGACTCCCGCGTATATTCGAATTCCGCGGTTTATTCTCGGTGCTACACTTTTGGTTCTCGCCGTCATCCGGACTTTGAAGGAGTCAGTCGACATGTACAAAGCAACCAAGCAGTGGCAGCCTAATCGGTACATGCAACAACTCGTGAGAGATGGAATTATTTATTTCTCTGTGTACGTCTTGCTTTTCTACTCCATCTAGTTCGTCATCCTCAATATAACCACTCCGTTGTTTCGTTCTGAACGACTAGGAACATGTTTTACAATATTGCTGGCATATTCCTAAACGCGGCAGCGTCAAATAGCACTTTGATGTTATGGCTGTCCGCGTTTATGTACATATCGCTCTGCCCCATTATGCCTCGGTTCATCATGAGCGTGCGAGAGCTGTATGACCATGACACCCGTCGTGGTTGCCAGGGGATTGACAGTGGATTCGGTGTGTTGTCGCAACCCACTGCCAGCCAAAACGCGGTCGTGTCCGCAATTGCATTCGCGGATGTCCCCCCGGAGCAGGATCAGGCCGTGGAAGGGGATGCGAACGAAACGGAGGGGATCCGGCTGGAACCTTTGGGAGATACCATGCGTCAGGTTTGAACGAGGATTTTGGGTAGAAATCGGGGATGAGCACAAACGCTGGAGTATTGGTGGATGGTGTACTTCAAGTTCTGATTTGGAATATTTATTTTACCCATGCATATACCTCTCCTTCTGATCTCAATGTATTATTTATATCTCAACGATCCATTATATCGAAGGCGCTTCTCTTTTACATCCGCAATTTGGTCTGTGGAGCAAACCTTTTCAGGACCTATGTCGCGCTTTGATAGAAACCAGAATGTTATTCACATTCCTCGGGTGCTTACTACAACGTATATGACGGAACCAACGGCTACTATCACAAGGGCATGGGTGGGCATCACGGCCCCACGTCGTGGAAGGCGTGAGCTCAGGCACCCGATGGTTGCCCTGTTCCCACCACGCACGGCATTAACCCATCAGTCCATGTACTCGAAATACGTCCCGCCTATTCGTCGTATTGTCTGCAGGGTTGGCTTTGGATGCACGATCGCAAGGGAACCAGCGAGTGTTCGACATTTCGGACTGTAAACACAGGCGGAGAAGCGCCAGCCGGGAATGTAGATGAGTACGGTATTTGCTCCTTTTTGTCGGACAGGGTGAAGTCTGCACTCAATTGGATGCACCAAGAAGAAAGAGAGGTCTCCCCCGAGATTGAATTCAAATGTTCCATTCGGACATTCCTGTACGAGAATGATGGAGTAGATGAGGTCACTCCGTTGATTACCATGATGAAACGATGTGGGCCGACGTCGTCTGTTCGAGCTGTTTGACGAAATTCAGCTCACGAACACGAACACACCCGACGGACCCTTTGCTTGTTTCAGATATCGTACATCAATGAGACAAATGCTCACACCCTCACCGTATCCGCGTGCCGTTAAGTGAAAAATCCACGTTAGAGTTGTGCCTTAATGTTCAGCGTCGCGTGCGGTGTCAAGAACTTTGGATCCTTGCTGTGCGTCGTTGGGAGCCACCATGATGGCTTTCCAGTACAGCTAGTACGCGGACCTGGCATGTATACAGGACACCGAAAAATGCTGAAGAACGCGACGATAAGTTTGGCCGACAATTTCGTCGAGGATGTGCAGTCATAACGATTCATTCGGCGCTGAAGACGAATCCCGTTATGTGTTTGGATGCAAGTCATTCGATGTGCATACCTCGGGCTTCTGGAGTCAGGTAAGTGGATCTTTCTTGAGATGGCTTGGAGATCAATCGATCATGGTTCCTCAGCCTGGGACCCACGACATTTTCCCTTGATGTAAAGATATTAGTGCACAGAGACATTACTCCGGGCTGCCGGAACGAGTAAAAGACAAACAATTTGACCGAAATGGAGAGTATACACCACCTATTAGAGATCGAAGTCGGTTTCAGACATATCATTGCAGATTACGCTACGTCATGGTACTGGAGACGCTGCGCGTGTCCTTGCGAATGTAAGACGGTAACGTTTATCTGTAACTGAAAGGAATGCCCAATAGCGAGAAATTACTCATGATACAACGAGTTTCTTTTGAGGGATGCCTTGCATCATGAGTGTTGTTAACTACAATCCTCGTACCTGACGCCATACCGATCAAGCGCCACTCACCCTGGAATCCAATAAACGTAATGCACAAGATCCGACCGACGATCCGTTGCCAACGACGTTGCTGGGAGAAGTACACCACCTATCAGGGGATTGAACAGAGAGTTTTTGCCGGAAATGACGCGCGTAACCTTGCGGTTGGAAGGGGGTATCTTTATTTGTCGCTGAGAGTGACGCCCACAGCAAGAAAAACTGCGTCAATCAGGCCACACGACACCCGTCCAAGACTTGGATGTAATTTCAGTCACGATAACATGGGTCTCTTTAGAGATATGCCTAGCATTGTAGAGCGCCATTAACTAATACTTGGAGCAGACGCCTAACAGATAGAGTGCAACTCACTCACTCATGGGGTCCAAGTAAAAGAATGCTCTGGGTCATCACACGACCCGACAGTGGACATTCTATTTCCAATGACGCAAGAGGATGTGCTGGTATTCCAAGCGTTTGATACTCCGGATTGGGACCGAGACCGTTGCAAATTTGACAAAGGCGACGTCGAGCGGCAGCTGCTGTACACGGGTAGATGGACTGAATATGTGGATGCCCGCAGTACAGGCTACTCGCGATGAATCTGGGAACTTGTACCCGGGTGTCCGAATGCATTACTGGCGTCAACAAGGAACGTGCGTGAACGAAAGAGTTAGACACCTACTGTCTACAACGTCTACTTGTCAGATTGTTATAGCAACGATCGCGCGCTGTACCGGAAACATCCCCACACATATGAATAGATGTGGTGAACTGAGATACATTCTTCTTGAGTATATGAGCGCTCCTTGTTGGATAACGTTCTGGAGTGCACGCGGGTTTTGTGTGTGGTATGGCATATCGCGGACAGATCCAATGCGGATTTCACGTTCGTGGTGAGCCGAGTCCTGCAGCTGTGATATGACGAGGACTGGCAAGTCTCAGGTAAACCATAAGACCATCTTGGCAAGACAAGGTTTCGCCTTCGAAAGCGATTTTGTTTGGCGGTGTTGAGCGACGAAACACAGCCACCAAACCAATGTCCGTTGCCTTTTGTGGCCCATTGTCCTCGTCCGCTAACTTCCTATCTACTTTTCTACACAAAATTTATCTTCCTGCGGTCTTCCTTTCAGCGAAAAGGCGACATCCTCAACCCCATGTCCGCGTCTCCTCCAAAATCGTTGCTGACATTCTTATGAAAAATGGACTCCCCCATCCGTCCACCCGCGCGGGAAAATACCTCGTAGAGTCCAACTGTCTCACCTAGATCCCCAGCTCCATTCGCACCTCTGGCTCGTGGGAGTCGTCTGTTTATGCGACCTTTATACGCGGGAGAGGATCGGGAATCCCAGTCTCGCTCCTCCCTTCACGATGGTCTCCTTCCTCAGAAAACCATGCTAGCCAGGACTCAGCTGCATGTTTTGGCCCCGCTGATATCACTCAGCCTGGAGGGCCTCCAGTGAGACGGCCTCCGATGTCAGATTGTATACTGATGGATTCACCGCCACATTTCGCGTCGTCGGGTCAGGTACATGGGATCGAGGCTGTTTGTGTCCCGTCTGCGTTGCGGTCACCGACAATCGAGTAGACAGGCCAGGTGCAATTTTTCATGGAGGGAGACAGGTAGGTAGCCCCCCACACCGATATCCTAGCTCTTCCTTACTCCCACGCGTTTTCAGCGTCGTTTTGACTCTAACTTGTTCACCCCACTGTGACATCCAACTATATGCGCAATGTGGAAAGCCAGATGTTAGATTCATTCGCAAATGTCTAGATTCGGAAACATTTGGTGGGAGGATATCGGTCACCATACGCCGGATAGACATCCTTGTCATTCATCGATCCATGTACTCGTAACATGTCTCGTCCATTCAGTAACATCCACACTTGAGCTTGATGCGCGGGTGCTACATTGGCTGCACGCAACCCGAGCTAGACTGTAAGCCCAAGCAAAGAAGCGCTAGGTGGGAATATAGATGGGTACAGTATTTTTTCCTTCTTGTCCGACAGGGTAATAAAGTCTGCTCCCCAAGTCGATCTGCCAAGGAGAAAGATATATCGATGTTCTATGCGGACGTTCCTGTACGTTCTCCTCGCGTCGTGGCCGTCTGGGATGTACGTATATCAGTCTCGTAGAAACGCATACCCATCCCTCCATCCAGGAGAACGTTGAACAAGGTGAGGTCGCTTTGTTGGCTGCCGTCATGAAACGATATACACCGACGCTATCTAATCAAACTGTTTGACGAAATTCGCCTCATGAATATGATCACACCTGACTGGCTCTTTGCTAGCTTCGGGTATCGTACCTCGATAGGTTGAATGTGTCGTTGGAAGCTACCACGATTGCTTTTCCGGGTCGGTAGAGCTGGCACGTGTGCACGGGATCTATACAGCACACCACAAAATGAAGAATGTGACGATAAGTTTGGACGGCAATGTCGTTGAGGATATAAGTGTGTCATGGACATGACGATTGTTTCGGGGCTCTGGACGAATGGCGTTATGTGCTTGGACAAGTGTCATTGGATGAACGTACCTCAGGCTTCTGGAATCGGGCAGAGCGGATCCCTCTTGAGATGGCTTGGCGATCAACCGATGATGGTTCCTCAGCCTGGGATGTGTGGCATTTTCCCTCCATATAAGTGTTGATGCGAAGAGAGACGACTCCGTACTGGAACGAGGGAAAGAGAACCTACTTGACCGGAATAGCAAAGACACGCCACCTACCGGGCATCGAAGAGATTTTCAAACATGTTGTTGGATGGTGTTACGTCATGGTGCCGAAGCTGACACACGTAACCCTGTGAGTGTAAGACGATATGCATGTCTGTAATTGAGAGGAATGCCCAGTTGCGAGAAAAGAAAGAGAGAAAAAAACGTCAATCAGGTTACACAACACTGGCCCAGATCATCTTTGATGTAATCAGCCATGGTAAGATAGTCTCTTTTGAGGGATGGCTAACATCATGGAGCGTCCTTAATCCTAATCCTCGTATCCGACGTCAGACAGATAAAGCGCTACTCACCTTGAAATCCTGCCGTGGGTCACCACGAGATCCGACCGTCGACGATCTGTTGCCAACGATGCAACGGGGCGTGTTCGCACACCCAAACGCTTGATACCCTGGATCAGGACCGAGCACACCGTCGCAAAGGTAACAAAGGTGAGGTTGAGCAGCGGGTTCTGATCATGGAATTGTACGAGTCTGTCGTAGGTGAATTGAATCCAAGCTTCACCCCAGGCATTTTGGGTAATTGGTCGAGATACTGCGGAAGTTCGTGAACCACCTTGTCGATCGTTCCTGTTCATCGGAATATCGAACATACAATGCTTTAAAATTGCTTCGAGGGTAAGGTATGAGAGCACGACGGGCACTTGAACATACTGGCCCACATACCGCATTGAGAGAATCTACTTCCAAGTGTTCATCATAATGCTTGGAAGCGATCTTTAGCATTCCTGCGGCTTCTATATTGATGCCTGCATACGGTCTACCCGTGGTGAATCCGGGAACTTGTCGTTGTGCGTCTGAATGCATTGCTGGCGTGTGTTCGTGAGCGCAATCCTCCGAGCGCAGGAGAAACAGCTACGGACCTCTACGTGTCAGATGTTTATATCAGCGAACGTGCGCTGTACCGGAACTGTCGTCGACACGTATGAATAGGAATGTGACATGGTTTGGTGAACTGACATACATTCGTGACGATTTGTCTGCCGTCTTGTAAAAAATTCCTCTGGAATATGAGCGCTCGCTGTTGAAGAAGGTACTGGAGTGTGGTTTTGTGCGCGCCGGCACACCCGTTTCGGAAATTCTTGTCCGAGCAGCGTAACTGCACCAAACAAATCCCAAAAATCAAAAAATTCAGAAAATCCTTGTGTTGCTCGCTCTCACCCCTCACGCCCGTTAATCTACTTAACTAGACTCTAATCATGGCTAGCAGTGAAGACGACGACACCACACTCAATTTCAAAGCTTATGACAACAATTTCGAAGCTTTGAATGATGACTTCGAAGCTTACTACAGCGGCACCAACTTCGAAGCCCATGGGACTGACACCTTTGATGACCACACCAGCAACAATGCAGGCTCTGAGTCTGATGTGGAATTCAATTGGGATGGAGCCACAAATGATGTTGTAGGGTGATCTGATGGTAAAGTGACTAGTACTGCTGACGAGCTTGATTTGTCCATGGATGACTCGGAGGAGATTTCAACCACGCTTAGTGTGTTATTACTCTCAGTAGCAATCATTTCCCGCTCTAAGCTCCTCTTTGCACTGTGGCTTATTCCAATTAATTGCTGGCAGACAAAATTGCTTCTCAGAAGTCCAAATCTCTCAAGATCCATATTCCGGCCACCGATGAGCTTGATTTGTCCACGGATGAGGAGATTTTGGCCACGCTGTTGGAGTAGCAAGCACGAGCGCAGCCTTCTCGCGCTACAACGTATCGTATCTACCGGTTCGTCTACATCCTCGTTTCTTTCCTATTTCAGCATAGCTACTTTGACCACTACGATAGTTACTTTACGAGTAGATATTTTCCCCTTTGTATCTTTGTCCTACGAGTGGCGCGTCTACCCGACGTCGCCACACAACTTTGTTCTCGCCCCGCTCCTGAGCGCGCCCTTGTTCTCTCACCAGGTATATTAGATAGACCTTAGTAGTCCGTCACCTCAGTCCGTTGTCCCCCGCACGACGACTGAGGTGAGCACAGTATTATTCCGTTCAGTACCTACAACAAAGCTAACTAGTACCTAGTTCGCTGTCCCTTGATAGGTAAATACCATTAGTCCGTTGTCCCCCACACGACGACTGAGTTCGCTGTCCCTTGATAGCCGTCATGCTACTCGTTCTATAGACCCTTTTACACGCTTGGTGGGTTCTTGCACTTGATAGCAGTCGTTTCCTATTCTACGTTTGAGGACCTTGAGTCGTAGTCCAATGTCACGTAAATTGTCATGTAAAGCAATGGTAGATACTAGAGATGGGCTGGTCATGATAGATGGAGTTTCATGAATGAGATCATGTAGTTCAGCGAGGATGGCAACATTGAGTAATCGGGGCCATCCATGAAGGGCTGAGGGCAGATCAACATGACCGCGTTCATTATAGTTGCTGGCCCAACAATCTGATGGCTTACTCTGCCTGTGTCTTGCTCTTACCCGATGCATCCATGTCCTGCCAAACCTTCGCCTCACTCCATCTCCGCCCCATCTCTCTTCATTCCCTCCAATCTGGGTCCGATCTCCTCACTGCATCCTGGGAACTCCTCATCGGCTTCTGAAACATCACCCCCACCCAAGACGATGTCAGACCCACGTCCAACTTCACTTCTTCCGACTGCAAAAAACGGTGCAAGATTTCTAGGGAGGCTGACCAGGGACACGAAAACCGCAAAGCCCCCACGATTGTACTCAAGTCTCACACGGCACATCCAGGCGGACTTTGCGCCCAGATCGAACAAGCGGCGGATACCTGTGGGTTGAACTCGACGATGCGGACATGGGTTGTCAACTCGGGGGTGTATATGGATATAATCATACGTCTGTTCATCCTTTCCTTTTCTTAGGTGGAGCCGATCTCATGCTTCTTCCTGTTCTGTTTTTATTTTATTGGTCATTGTCATCTAGGCGTTCCTGGACGACCGTTGGTCACACTCCGCCTGACGGATACATCGTCCTCGTGTCCTCTACCGGGGGGACCCTCTTAATCTCCATTCACTCTCACTTGCACATACAGCCGGAACGCTCGTGCATCTCGCCATGCCATCCTGTCTCGTCTTTCGCAGCACCCTACCAGCCCTTTCCCTAAACACCAACCCAAACGCTACCGGGACCTCCTTCCCCTCGCGCGCCATCCCGAGCGTACCTCAAGTCCTGACAAGCGCCCACAACGGGATTACCTGTCTCCACGACCCCCGAAACCTCAAAAGTGCGGTCGTGAGTGTCAAAGGTATCGGACGGCAACCCCCCAAAAGATTATGAGCCCGGATTGAGTGGGGAGGGTGGAGTCGAGATATGGCAGTTCGATCATGGATCTGGTATCGATACAGTGAAACGTGGTGTTGTACATCCAGCTCAATTTCCTGGAGGCGTAGAAGTCAATGACGGGCGCGATGGAGATATCGACGCGCTTCCCATAGAGATGTGGAGCCTGAGGTTGTCCTATCTGCCATGCTTACTAATCACATACTTCGAGAACTTCGCCGCACTCCGAGAGCGACGCCTCGGAGCCAGACGACGAAAACGCCGGATACTGGATCTGCCGTCCACGGGCATTCATTCGAACAGTCTCCATTTATTGTTACATCCTCCACGTGCCTTTTCCGTCAACTACCTCCAGCCGTCTCCCATTTGAGCGGGGAGGCGACATCACCGACACCATGTCCACGTCATTCCTCGCCAACGCTTCCATCCGCGCTTCCAGCCCCATCCTGGCCGAACCTTGTCCTCAAGAGAATAGACTCGTTCATCCACTCTTCGCTGAATCCATCCACTCCTAAATTGCCCATGCGGGATAATTCATTCGAGATTCTACTCGTATCCCCCGGGTCTCTAGCTCCTTTCACACTCGGGTCATTTTGGAATCTACCGTTCATGGGACCTGCACAAGCGGGAGAGGATCGGGTCTCGTACCCCTCTCGCGAGGGTGGTCCTCTTCGTCAGATAGCCATGGTAATCAATCACAGGCTCCGGCCTCATTGATGTCGCTTAGCCGGAGGCCATGGCTTCCGAGCCCGGTGAGTATACCGGTGAATTCACTGTGTTGTAGGGTCACTAGCATAGGCTGTAGTTGACGTTGTTCATGCCCCCAACAATTAGGTAAAGAGGGTACGAGGTGGACGGGCGGGTAAAACCCGTCGTCCACCATTGATTTCCTAACTCTTCCTTGCCCTCGCGCACGTTGTTTTTTCAGCGTCGCTTTGACTATAAGTTTCTCATCCCATCGCGACATCCAAATGTAAGCGCAACGACAGATCCACCTTTGTTACAATTTGCGCAATCTATACCTTCGCACCGCATCGATACCTGCGCCTCCTTGGTCTATCGTCACTTTTCTCGGCGGAGTACGGCCCTTCGGAAGGCGACTCGGATGTCCATTGTACGAGCTCTGCATATATGCTGTATATCTCAGCTGCGCGGTGTACACCCACATGATCCAGCTATTTCGGGGGAAATAATTTTATCGCGCAGTGGTACTTCGTTTGCGGCATGATTAATCTCATTATTGAGTTCATTCACTTTTATAGGAACCGCGCACAGCGCGGAGCTGAAACGATCATTCTGGGCACCTGTAGGTCTCCAATACGTCGGTTACCAAGGTGAACACATCTCGGATGCATCCATTCATTCCGCCTTTCACCCCTTCACTGGTCTGTTGCGCCTGTCCTTTGGCGCCGTGCGATCAATCACGCCATCTCTGCAGTAGATGAGGGTGGTCGTGATGTGCATCGGGTCAAACATATTTGTGATTTGATAGGTGCGATCAGTGTCCGAACATTGTAGGGTCTGTTCTTTGGTACCGGCGAAGATGGATGCGAGAGAGCATGGTCCTGCTCGATGCTTTCATGGTTAGCGATTAGGCAGAGGCGTATGATGTCGTGGGACGGCAAAGGGCAGAGATGTGGCGGGATGTTTCGAGGCATTGCGAACCGGGAGAGGCTTGTTCGGAGTCATCTGTCATCCTGACTTGGGCCTTCTTAATGGAACTGAAACAGAATCAGCGCCATCATGACATACTTCTTCGTGATCACCATTCTCCGATCATTGTTAGCCAAAGTAGCTGTGGTTCTCCGCATCACTTCCGCTGCAACCCTACCGGCCCTAGATAAGGGTGACTTCTTTGATATCGATGGGAAGGCACTGCCGATTCTCGTCATCACCAATTTTTTAGCTACCAGACCATTGTCCAAATTGGTGGGTAAGTTGACATAGATCATCAACCGAGAGGAGTTCTACGATGAGATAATTCCCTGGTCTTCAAGCAGACTGCTAATTCTCGTCATCACCAATTTTTTAGTTACCAGAACATTACCCAAATTGACGGGTAAATTGACGGAGATCATCACCCGAGAGGATTTCTACGATGAAATAATTCCCACGGGCCGGTTTTTAACCAGATATCCGCACAAATAATGGTTCGAACTGGATACATATTGACAGGTAAGTGTCTGGGCAGAGCGCTCGCATAGAAGGAGTGTTGATGTGTAAATGAGCGACAAAAGACGCCATCGGGCGTTTTGATTCGTGGGCGCGCTTTATAAACAATTGGTAAAAATACGATGATAACCTGAAAGATAGCTCTGCTCTGGCCCTGCCACCCACAGCTTCAAGGCTTCTTCCATGCCAGCGGAGGTGATAGGATGTGATCCGATCCTTAATGCAAACCGTGATTCAATCTTTTCACCGAAAACGTCCTGTGCTGTATGCAACGATGCTCTCGCACTGCTTTCTGTCACCACCCCTGCATCCCGATCACGTGTTTGTCCAACGTTGGAGGATCATATAGATCACACAGTATTCCAAACGAGTCTTGAAACATATATTGAATACACCGGGAAGAGGATATAACCATCAGGGTAACCCAATAACGAACCACTGGCAACCTCCCTCTCCTCGACTCTCAAACTTTTCTTTGTTGTTGAACCATCAGACATCACTGTTTCCCTGCTATCTGGCATGTCCTCCGACTTACAGTCTGCTCTCCAGCTTCTGCAGATTAATAACTATCTATCCCGTATGGTTGCTTATACCTTCTCCCAATGATGAATCTTATGGACCAACATAGTTGTCATTGTCACTGTTGTCGTACATGATTATCGTGAGTGATGCTTATAATATACTATGAACATCCTTGTTGTCCTGAAGCGACCAAATTTTTAATTCTATCACTGTAGTCCTCACCCTGTCGAAAGAGGTGTGCTATTTCACTCTCCACGTCATATCAGTCAACTGACAATGTTCGAAGATAGACTATGTTTGGGTGAGCAACAATTATCCAGTAACCACTGTGCCCCTGACAGTCCGACAGTGCAGACCGTGGACCTGGGTCTCGACAATGTTTGTTCTGGTGTGTATAAACGCTTTCTGAGAGGGCATCCCATTGCAGATGTTCTGAATTGATGTTCTATACTGTAGGTCCGCTATCTCGGTCTTTGTTCCATCATGTATGTCTATTGTTGCTATGATGCATACCAAATTATACAGCTAAGAATTAACCCGTGCTGAAGTCTCAATGGCCTTAGTATGTTCGAAATTAAATGTGAGGTTAACTGAGCTGATCATATGCATTCACAGGTGGTAGTCCCTTTGTCCCTGGCCCTGTTGCAGTCAGTGTTTCTGCTTTGTTCCTTGTATATATTTAATATAATGACCGTTTTGTCCCTGGCCCTGTTGCAGTCAGTGTTTCTGCTTTGTTCCTTGTATATATTTAATATAATGACCATCTTCTGGTAGATGTATGCATCTAAATTCAAACTAAAAACTTTATTGATAACAGTTCCATAGGTGTAAGTGGATCGATTTGCCATCCCTGTCATGCGGTCACAAAGACAAGAATGTTCCAAAGGTACCGTATTAACTCTGGTAGCTCTCTGGACATATGAAATATTCGTTACAGCTGCTGATTGTAAGTTACTGTACCCCCCTGATTTCTTTGTCCAAACCATGATTCCAATTACAGACGTGATGGTCCTGCGGGTGTATGCAATGTGGAATCGATCGAAAACAATTCTTTGGGTCCTCCTGTTCATCTATGTTCCGCAGGTTATTTGTTCCTTTGTTTTTACAGGCATCCTCGACAATCCTAATACCTACTTCTCAGGTATGTCCAGAACTGGATTGTAAACATCACTACATCTCACGGAGGTGGCCGTTCGTCACCCTCCATCCGTTTCTCTAGTCACAGTTGTTCAACTGAGCGATTTCTCTTTTTGCAATGAGTCAGCGGGAGTGGGCGGCACATTACTGCTTTACACATATGCTAGACTTCCACGGTTTATTCTTGGCACTGCACTTTTGATTCTTGCTGTCATCCAAACCTTGAAGCAGTCAGTTGACATGTACAAGGCAACCAAGCAGTGGCAGCCTAATCGTTACATGCAACAACTCGTGAGAGATGGAATTCTGTATTTCTCTGTGTACGTCTTGCTTTTCTACTCCATCTCGTTCGTCATCATCAGTCTAACCACTCCGTTGTTTCATTCTGAACGACTAGGAACATGTTTTTCAATATCATTGGCATACTCCAAAGCGCGACTTCGTCAAACAACACTTTGATGTTGCTCATGGGCGTGTTTTGTTACATATCGATCTGCCCCCTTATGCCTCGGTTCATCATCAGCGTGCGAGAGATGTATGACCGTGACACCCGTCGCGGCTGCCAGGGGATTGACAGCGGATTCGGTGTGTTGTCGCAACCCACTGCCAGCCAAAACGCAGTCGTGTCTGCAATTGCATT
>JBBPQP010000836.1:0-16823 GCA_038092555.1 Boletus subgraveolens
TTGCTGCCCAGTGAAACCCATTGGACCCCCGCCCGGTGCAAGACAATTAGCAACCTGTGCACCGGCAAAGGCGTGTGGTGAAACCGCTGGTTGGGCCTCCTCCTCCTCCTCCTCCTCCTCCTCGTTCAAGCCCTCGCACAGTCGCGCCAAGTTTGAAGCAGGCGAAGTAGATGCGCTCCGAGAGCTGTTCCACCGACATGCCTCATCACGTGATGACAGTACCCTCCCACAATCACAATCACAATCACAGTCGCACGCCCGGTTGAACAAGGCGGCTATCCGACCCGCATTGGAGGTGTTCGCCCGCGAATGGCCGGGCGCTGGGTATGACGAAGGGTTCAGGGAGGCTGATTATCGATACGTATTTATGCAAGAGGGACTGGATGATCGGAACCGGACGGACGTGGACGTGGACGAGTTCGTCGAGGTGAGTGAAGGGGGTGTTCTGCATTTCACTCCTAGGTACTGACTGAAGTTCCCTGGTGCAGATTTGTGGCCAGTTGAAGGACGTGTCGATGATGAGCGTAGCCAAGGTTGCCAAAAAGGAGCGAAAACGGATTCCTGTAGAGAAGAGCGGTGGAGGTGTATAGTCGTGGGTTTGCCCCCCCTTCTCCCCCCTTTTTTTTTCTTTCTCTGTGGTTTCGAGGTCGTGTTCAGCGTGCAACATATCCGAGCCCGTTTCGTGCACCAGACACAACTATTTAGAGTTTGATTTGGTCTCCAGTTTTTCCCAGGTTTTTCCTTGGTCCCAGTTTGTCAAGGGGGACAGGTCGGATATTTTCATTTGGGCGGCGATGTCAATTCCATATCCAACTTGAATTGATCAAGCATTTGCTAAAACCGTGTGGAATAGAGACCTTGAATATATATTCTTGGCGTGCATCTACATAAAAACACGTTTCTAATAGACTACATCGTTTTGTGCCAGAACATCAAGTAGCTGGCACCATACGATTTAAATATAGGATTAAAAAACTATGCCAAAACAAGCTCTTGTCATGGCTGTCCAAAGATCATCGATCATCGCGTCATCGTGTAACAACAACGATTAAAAAATGACAGATCACAGTCTAGCGATACGCGATCGCGACTCGGCTTCATACTCGTCTACCAACACCCGACGGAGCACCTTACCCGTGGGCGATTTAGGTACCTGGACATCGTCAACAAACGGTTTGGTCAAAACAAAGAACGACGTGGTTGATTGAAATGGACATGAACTGACCTGGTTGACAACGGCGATGCCACCCCTCAGCCATTTATACCGACTCAGCGCCTCGCGGACCCACGCGTCTAATCGCGCAACGACCTCTGTCCCACCGAGCGCCTTGCCATTGGCGGATAGAACGACCCACGCCCGGGGGAGACGCTCATCCGCCGTTCGTCCACCGCTCACGCCAGCGACGGTCACGTCATTGATAAGCTTCTCGGGATGTCCGAGCAACGTTTCTTCAATCTCCGTCGGGGACACTTGCATCCCGGAAATTTTTAGCGTGTCCTGTGACCAAAAGAGAATCAGGTCGCGTCGTGTCCCGGAAAACGGATGTGATAATTTTTAAAAGAGATTTTTATTTTTGGCTCACCTTGGCTCTGTCTTGGAAGCTGATACGAGATATCAGCCCAAACAAGGATCGTATGTATATACGCATGAAGAGACATACTAGAGGACACCGTCTGCGTCGATGCGTATCCGATCGCCCGTACGAAGCCATCCATCCTTGAATGTGTCATCGGTTGCCTTTTTGTTTTGCCAGTAACCGAGTGCGACAGAGCCAGAGCGGACATAAAGTTCCCCAGGTTCGTTCAAGGCTGCCAATCGACCATCTTCACGTACGACGCGGGCCTCGACTCCAGGTAATAGTATTCCGACGGACCCAGGTACATTCTTGGCTCGTCCTTCGAGTAATCCAGGAATAGGCTTCCCGGAGATGGAGAGCGTCTGAAAAGGTGGCGATTAGATTTTTTCGTGAACAACGGGAGGGGACCATGATATCCCTACACATTCGGACATTCCGTATCCTGATAGTCCTCATCAACATTAGAATAAGAAAGCAATATAATAATTCACCGACCTTCATTGACCCGTTCCACGCTAGGGAAACGTGACCGTAGTTGCTCGGCAAGAGAGACAGGAAGATAGGCAGCTCCGCAATTTATGGACTGAACAGTACTGAGATCAGCAGTTGGAAACCTGGGATGGTGCACGATTTGGTGGACAAGGGATGGGACTAAAAATACGGTCGTAACACGGTGCCTCGATTGTGAAGACGACACGTCAACACGCGAAATTGAATGCGTGAAGGGCGAGACCTACTTGGGGATGGAGTCAAAATAAATTTCGGCATTCCATTTAGGCAGGAGGAGAAGTGTTGCAGGCGATAAGAAGCATCTAAATGTGGTGATGTGGAGACCATAGACGTGATGTATCGGCAGTACACTGAAAATCACGTTCAAGCCTCCTGGACCATTCCATACTGGAGGCTTTTGTAGGACCCGCATAAGTAATCAAAATGTTAGAAGAAATAAGGAAATACATACAGGTTGCACTTTGAGTACCTCTGCGGTCAGTATTAATACCTGAGAGAGAGAATCGATAAGATTCCCGTGCGAAATCATGACGGCTGACAGAAGAACGATGCGAGTTAGCACATGTTAGTATAAGCGGGGTTTCATGTTTAGATGGGCGGGAAATAACGTACCTTTGGGCAGCCCACTGGTCCCGCTGGAGAATGCTAGATAAGCAAGCGTATCCTTTCGGGCCGGCTGTATTGGTAATCGTGGCAGGCTGTTGTTTCGTGCCCGTGCAACGAGATCGGCATAGTTCGTACGGCCTTGAACATTTCCCCCTAGGATGTATATGCGATCTTCTGGGAGGCCCGAAGTGAGTGCTAAAGGCAGGAGGGTTGGGCTGACGAATAAGCGCGTGGGACCTGCGAGCTTGAAAGTGTGCTGGAACTCAAACGGGGTAGAATAGGATGAGAACATCACAAATGGGACGGTCATGACGAGTAAGGAGTGAAGGAGGGCTATGCAATCCTATGAAAGGCATTAAGCTGGGCCGCGTATGTCCGAGTGAGAGGAATACCATTGAATTCTCGGAAAGCACGCCGACGAGTTCGTCGTTTTCTGGGCGGATACCAAGCCCGCCTAGCTTGACATCACTAGCCATAGTAGTAGCGCCATCGCGGACGGTGTCTAGAAATTGTCGGAATGACCGCGTAGCACCCGTGAGTGCGTTCACATGCAATGGGTAATCCGGCCAATCGGCTTGTTCTGGGCGATTGAAGAGGATATTGTGGACATTTTGTGGCGGCGGTGTTTGTAAAGGGGGGAAAAGAGACTTGTGGTACATGGTGAACGACGGAGGGTGCCTGAGAGGGGAAGCTTTAGCTGTATGTCTAGCGACTTCATTCTGATCTTTTATATATTGTTACGGGCAAACGGATGGACAACTGGCGCCGTGTAACCGGAGCATGGGAGTGTCGCCGAAGAGTATATCACCTGTCTAAGTTCTTCCGCGACTTACAGCTCACACACTCGGACATCCATCCACTACATTCAAACGTTGGTGAGATACACCGGGTACTCCACCTCTCCGGAGACGAGCTCATCCCCAAACAGATGCTCCTAACTTTTTCTCTCCAAGCTGTCTGGCCTAGCATGTGAACTCGCCACGTGTATATTGTCCGGTGGCGAACGGCATGTTAGCCACTGATCAGACAGTGGACTTAGCCGAGAACTTAGTCACTACTGGTACCCTATCACCCACTAGGGACCATTGCAGCCGCCTCAGATCAGCGGCATTCCCATTGCGCAGCAATCCAAGGATGATCCAGACAGGTCACCGTCGGAATCACCCAACCCGGGCGTCCAGATCGGCGTTCGTCAGTTCCGAGTGCCCGGTGCGCTGGCGAGACTCTGTTTCATCTGGACAGCTCGCCCCAACCACTTCCCAAATGCTGAAGCTGTCTCATCCCAAGAGGCTAGAGCGGAAACACGAAGACATCGATTATGTACTTCCGAATTGATCCATTGAGTCATGCGTTTCAACTCGAGCCAAGACATCGATAAACAGTGCTTCATCCGAGGATCTGATTCATGTATCATATCTCAACGTGTAGGTCCAAGAAAAATTTAATTACATAAAATTCAATCATAGGTCTTCGAATTTACGTCGGCCCGAACGGACCGTTACTGACTGCCGTCGGGAAACCTTGCTTGACGGTGTTTGTATTTGTTGAATTCCTACAACACGAATTTAGCCACACCCAAGAAAGGAAAAGGTTTCCTCGCTCATCTACCAGCTCCCAAGATTGAAGACCACTGACACTGACTGTTCTAGAAATGCTTGGTTTATGTGAAAGAACAAGATCTTCGGATGATACAACTTCCGTCCAGGCTAGACCCTGCTAGACCATGCTCAAACTTCCACTCACCGATATATTGCGCGGTTTCGACGTACGGTCGCCTGCAGGTGGTCACCAGACTAATCTGCCAGTGGAAGCACGGTACAAACTCATTACCGAAATCCCGGAGATTCCGACGACCCGTATGCGGATGGTCAGCCTGTATACCTCGAGGCTTGAGACCAAGTTTTCATTCCTGCACGTGGTGTACGCTCTTGCAATCTTGCTGCACGGGTTGTGGCGACCAATACAGGTTGCAAGACTGTTGATTATAAGGTCTGCATCTTCTCTGTGTCGGTAGTGTGAGGTCTCTTGACCGCTCCATTTGGTCAATCAGGCGTCCGAAATTTGAAATCGCCCAACCGTGAATTTCTATGCCTGCGCAGGGATGTCCAGAATACTCTCTTCACAAAGTTGGCTAGAGGCTCCGTGTCCGAATTGTACATTAGTCCAACATGTTAGTTTAAGCGCTCCACGGGATGACCACGAGGACGTGGCCCGGTCTGAGTGAGCCAACCGGTCTGAACGTTTTTTGCTTCAACATTTGCTGACCTCGAGCATATCAATTTTATATATATTGGTAGTCTTGTTAATAAATGATGCGTAGTCAAGCCAACGAGTAGGACATCAATTAACGTGTGTGTTTGATCAGGCACCGACTCGGACTTGGAACACGTTCCAATTAGACACATTTTGCTTCGCAGACTAGGGTTGCACTTGCCAGTTCACAGCACATGTCTGGTCTTCAAGTGCTCACTGACGTCGCCAACCCCCAACTCTGACACAAACGACCCCATTTGAGTTGCAGTCGCACCAACGATACCGGTTTCCTGTTTATTCACCCCCTAATGCCTCCGAACCTCAAGCAAAGGCTCGCAGCCCTTTCCCTGGCTCCTTCGTCTCCTACTTCGCCCCTAAACGCCGCGAACCTGAGGAAACCCTTTCAACATCCTTGGAAGCGAGGATTCCAGGATCCGACTGCAAGTGGACTGGATGTGCGTGGTAGAGTCCAAGAGATCATGGGAAAGGTCATATTTCAGGCTGGTGTCGACTATGAGTAAGTGTCGTGCTTGTCCGAGTTCCGAAATCTCGTTTTCTTATCGAAATGACTGTTAGGACGAGACCTATGTAAGCTTTAAGACAAGGCTCAAACGAAATCGCCTGATCACGTTTGGCTGCAGGGTAATCATCAGCGCTTCAGCGCTTCCTGATCCCCACGAAGTGTCGTATGATGCCCTTTTGTCGTGCGTTGTCTCGTTGTCGGAAAGGAATCAAATACCAACAATAGATCATTTAGCCGCATTCTATCATACCTTGACCTTTACGGTGCGTTCTATGATTGCGACCTGTCCAGGCTACCTGCTCATTTCTGGAAGTGGAGTCCGATTATACCGTAGTATTCTTTGCTGCCGGGGGTAGACATGCTCCCGGCTGGAACTGGGTATGGAAAGCTTACCGTAGCCTCAGTCGGAAATATCGCAAGAACTTGAAGCGTCTGGTGAGTCTTCATGCGATTCGTTCTCACGTCGTTCCTAACTCTACGCAAAGTATATCATACATTCGTCTTTCTTTTCCAAGAGTGCGCGCCTCCCCGTTCTTCTCTCATAATGTAGCTGATGTGTTTCAGTGCTGTTCTCCTTGGCTGGTGCCATCATAAGGTTTGTATTCGCCCCTGAAATCCTTTTTTGATCATTTTTTTAACTTGTTCGCAGTCCCAAATTCTTCCGCAAAATAGTGTATATTGACACATTGTCGGAACTTGCACATTATGTCCCGCTGACACAGATTGACATTCCGCCGGCGGTATATCAGTATGTTTTCGTTGCTTCCATACCTCCCGCCGAGGTCTTGAACAAGTCATCAGAGAGAACATGAAGCACGAGAAGCAGATTAACCTGCCTATACCCATCCGCGCGAGCGTATTTGGCGTGCCACTCGAAGAACTGATGGGATGCGATGGCGAGAAGAGTGGCATTCCTCGAGTTGTCAAGGACTCGATCCAATATATTCGGGAAAGCGGTGAGCTCAAGGCGTATTGATCACACCTCCAGTCCTTAGAATTCCTCTTCGCAGGGATGAATGAAGAGGGACTATTCAGGCGGTCTCCGAACTCTGCCCTGCTGAAGCAGGTACAACAGGCTTATGACAGAGGTGTGTCGTAGTTTGTGTCTAGAGCTGTCATCTTTGAGTTGAGCGTTATCCAGGCCAGGTTGTTTCTCTCGAGACATTTGACGACCCCTATCTAGCCTCTGTTCTTATTAAGAAATACCTGCGCGATCTCCCCAATCCTCTCTTTCCAGAATCACTCTATCCTGTTGTTCGACAATGCCCTGTTGTTTCAAGTGATCTATCCGACATGGCTGCCGTTGCATACATCCGAGACACCCTCCTCCCGCGGTTGATGCCATGTGTATACATCCTCCTGAGCCATGTCCTACGTGAGAGCAACGATATTATCTATACGTACTCTACTTACAGTGTCTATCTAGACCTCCTGCACGAAGTGTCGTTGCACTCTTCAAGCAACCGCATGGATGCACATAACCTTTCTATCGTCCTCTGTCCGAACCTCGTCAAGAGTTCAAACCCCATGCGAGACGTCATGATGTGTGTAGTTCCCGGAGGTCCTTCACCAACCAACGACCCGCCATCACTATCGTCTTCCATGACTTCAGCAACCACTCTTTCCAGGTCGTCAGATTCCTCTTCTGAAGGGAGCACCACCTTAGGTGCTGTCATCAAACTTTGCATCCAACGATACTACGAGGTATTCGATGAAATCAAGGATCGCTCTGAACCTGTATCATCCTCAAGACACCTTTCGCGATCACCTTCCCCACTATCCTCTTCTGGCTCTTTGGTGTCGTTATCAAAACCGCCCCGACCGCTCTCCTTTGCGGTTGATGATGAGGACAGTATTGATGACGCTATGCTTGTCATGCCGATTGGTCCTGCAGGCAATGCTGGGTCCTCATGGCATACCAGGGAGGGTCGAGCACCGAACACCACGGTGAATTTGAGTACCGGAAATGCAGGCAGCTCCACGCTTCCGTACCAACCCCGCCAGCGCAAGACGCCTGCTGTTGGCGTACGGTCCATTCACAATGACCACAATGGTACAAGCTCCAATTTCGCCTCTCGCAGTCGAGCCCGGTCTACACTGAGCATCGAAAAGATCGGAAATGGATTCGGAAGTGGGAGAGGTTCTATATCGATTGGGCGGGGAACTTTACGGAAGGCGTCTGGGTCTGGTGTGGAAACACTGGGGATTACTGCGGGTGGCTTCTTCACACCGCCCGCATCCCCCCCTCCACTGCCTCCCTCTTCGGAGCGATCGCTGGAGCCTGCTCAGAGCTAGTCGACTTCACGGCGTCCGAGGTATTTCGTTGCGCGATCTCCATCGTGATATTTATGGTTCCATTCTTCTTTCTGTCTTGTCGATGATGGTGCTGGTACTAAGTTGTCGTGTTATCATCTATGTTGCCGGACAATCTATCCTTTTGCGTCGTTTCGAATCCCCTATTACTCGGGTAGTGCTGCGGATCAACTTTGCTTCTCGTAGTCAGGTTCGCTGTGTGGGTATTTCAGGATGGTGGCAATTCTATTAAAAGATGCGGATATAAGCACTGGCGGAGAATCTGCTTGAATTCCCACCGCAGTTTTTTGTGTGCCACGCTGCTTCTTTGTGATTTGCAACCACACTTTTCTCGCCATTTCCCATGGTTTTTTTCATCTGCATCACACGTTTTGTTGCTGTGTTCTCGGTTTACGTCGTGCCATCGCCGCGTTAGCCGAATACCACAGTGAATGGGAATTGTTTATTATAAATAGATTAGATGAAACAAGGTTGTGAGACATTGTTTATCTCCCCTTATTTTTATTTATTTGTTTTGTTTCTTAACCACTTATCAGCAACGTATGACATCATGGGATACTTTTCGGAAATCAGAAGGCGTGAACTCAGACGAGATGCAGCAGTCATTTCAAGCAAAATTGGTCGGAATTGATTGGAATCAGGGCCTAAGGCACCGCATGCAAAAGTTCGACAAATCCTGGACGAGATCGTTGTAGTTACCAAGGTAGTATCCCGAGTTTGCCATGCTGCATCATAGAGATGATTCCGTGTTGGAATGGAGAGGTGTTAAAGTGCAACAGGCAAACAATTGATCAAGTGTGATGTCGACGAAAAAACCTACGGTGCAACGGCGCAACGCGAGCGTTTACTGCGATATGATCGTAAAGTGCGGTTGCAAATCGCAACAAAGCGGGATGGTATGCATCCAAAGTCTGCGATGGAAATTAATTGTGCAGATTTTCTAGGCGCCCTGCTCATGACCATAGTTGATGGCACAAAATATTTTATTTTGCAATTCTAAATCATTGAACGTGGAAGTGGGCGCGGAAAAGCTTCCGTACCTGGGCAGTATTCACGCGCACGGACGAGTTCAGTGGCGTCGTGTCTCTCTAGAGCGAGTCTAGACAGACTGGATTGCGCATTATTTTCGCCTTTGTGAGATCGGAGTCATCTGCCCACTGTCATATTGTCCCTCAGACCGTGGGCAGAGACACAACTTTTGGCTGAGAAGACGTCAAAAACATCAACTGGCATGTGGCAACTTGTATTGTGACATCGTTCAAAGGATCACGATGCTGTATTTCAACGAAGCTGCCCATTCATTCAAACCTGGCGGCGATCACTCAAGTCAGCCTCGAGCCTTCGGTCAGGCCACTCCAGTCCTCGTGGTTTCCATGCCATGCCAAGGAATGTCGAGTATATAACAACTCTGAGCCTCAAGTACAAATGCAGCCAAAGGGTCTTCAGTGTTTTGAAGTAAACGATACAGCAGGCAAGTCCATTCTTCGCAGCAGCGGCAGGCTCTCCCATCATGCATCACCGTTCACTCATGCACTTTGCGCCCCTTACCAACAGAGTCATAAACAATTCAAATGAGCGAAACGCCCAAGGAAAGCGCAGTACCACCTACTATCCCCAATGATCTCGGGCTCAAGCTGCAGACGACAATGCCGTCTGCCATCAAAAAGCGAAGCAAAGATGGTGCGACTCGGAGGTGAGGTGGTGAGGTGGTTTGGTTTGGTTTGACTCTCATGCCGTGGAGGCGCCAGTGGTTCGGTAGCGAGTACCCTCAGGGGTTCACAAAACAAGAAGCTGTCGACGCCAGATTCAGAGGCGTGAGTTTGTCCTACCGAACGTGTGCGCGGGGTTGACTGAACGCATGTAGTCTTCCCAATGGTTGGGCGAGGATCAAACATCCAGACTCGGGCGTCTACTACTATGTCAATGAGGAGAAGGTACGTCAAACTGTGCAGATCTGGCAACTGTACTCACATGGCCATGCCAGGGTTTGTCTACGTCGTCGGATGTGCTCCACCCCAGAACGCATTTCCTGATCATGGAAGGCACTGCCATACTTCAAAGAAGCCCAGCGTTACAAGCTCTGCTCGAGGACCAGGAGGTTGACTTGGTCTTGGATGTACAACACGTCAACGGGGCCACGAGGACGTGTTATTATTGCGTTTCTCACGTTGAGCGGCGTGTCTTTTGGCTTGAAGGTATCGGACATCAGGAGGTGGATATCCCGTGTACATCAAACAAGTGCATGAAGTCCGAGGGTTCGAGGGTGCATTGTTCGTCCATATCCTTTGGTCTATCGTCCTTAAAGCTAACTATCTCCAAGGTATTGAGGCGCAATACTGGTGAGCCCATTCGTGAGTGAATGGCCATAAGATAATGGATTGGGTGGCTTCTAGGGCACACTGTGAACAATTTCCAGTGACCTTCACGGTGACCAAGGATGTCATTGATGAATTAAAAGACATATTACTACAGGCTGCGGCAGGTCAAGGAAATGATCATGACTGTTTCTACTCCCTCTCACACAACCGTCCATACAGATAATTTTTTGGTTAGATTTTCGACATCGCCGTATGGCAAGAACGACTTAGAGTGCATGCTAAATATGGTCAGAGGCATCGAAGGTGAGGGGTCGCCTAGTCGTCTTGGAGTCGTACCAATCAGTCATACGTAGCAGACGCCCGGGAAGGGAGTGGTCATTCCGCTTGGGTCATTGGTACGCGCGATCCGATTTTTGTCAATCCTCGTCTCACTTGGTTTACCTTGCAGCGGGATTTATGGCTCTATACAGTAAGGCAATCACAAAATTGTGGTGCTGCCATTCTCATCCTGGCTCTTCAACGGGTAAAAGATGATGGGGTGTTGCGAAGCTCGTATGGCCAAGGCGACGATTATTTCGATATCAAGAATATAGGGTCAAGCATTGTCCCTTATCAACGCCATTCGCTCCTGGTCAACCTCGGACTGGTATTCCTCAATTCTCCTGCTCTATACGCGTCAGAGTTACACTCGTTTTTGGGGGGGTTTACCCCGGCACGCTGGGTAGCCTTTGGGCACAAATTTGATCAAACCATCCGTGACTCCAACCTGCTGGTATTTTCGTGCCCGTCTTGCTTTCGTTGATGCAACTACTGACGCGCGTATCTTCGAATCACAGGCGACGGTACTCCTGAGCACGAATGTGGGGCTCCTCGCCTGGAGCGAGAATGGCAAGGCGGGCGGGATTAGTTCACCAACACCCGAACAGATTCTGGCATACATTTCGATCATTTTCAGCATTGGAAGCATTATAGTTAGTCTCGCCATCGTTAAGCGATATCGTGCCAAAGGCCCCGATACGTCATTACGAACGGTAATATCAAATGCAATCGACTTTTCCCACTGGGTTTACCACTTTCGCAGGTCGTGGTGCTGAAACGTATCCTGAAAGAACCATCCGGTCTAGAAAGATTCGCCATCATATGTAGTCTTCCATATATGTTGCTGACGTGGGGGTACGTGAGGAATTCCAATTAAAAACATTTAGGCTGAAACAGTGCGGGACAGTCTGCTTGCGTTTCTCGCGGCATTCAGCATCATATTTTACAGGGGAACAGGTATTCAAGTTCGCATCCCTGTCACCGTAGCCTTCTTCCTCGTCTTCCTTTGCGTATTCTTCTGTTTGTACACAGTCAGACCAACCGACAGGGAGGACCAGAACCCACAGAAACGACCACGCAAGGATAGTGCCTCCACTTCCATGGTCTAATTCGAGGAAGCAACTTGCGTCCGGCTTCCGCCTTGATGTGTCTATGACCTTTTATTGCTCGCTATCGCCCAGCCTACCCTTTTTCTGTACGGCTTTTGATTTACTGTGACTGCACCGTTGCTCGTTATCCTTTCTTACAACACTCACCACTGATATTTGCATGATGATGTACCTGGCTTATTTTTGAATTGATCGCAGGTGATCATATCCCATACTGCGCCCCACACCTCGTGTATGCACGCCCCTCCTACCGTTGACGATAGTTCAAATTCGTCTCTGCAGAGGTCAAACTGGAGCGGGATATTGTATTTAACTCAACAGGGGGTGTTGGGAAAATCCCTAATTTCTTCATGGTGGCACGCAGACTCCATCTGGCGACAACAGCGCGTCTTCCCGTCTCGCTGCCAGGACCTATGGATAGGGGCACAGAGATGCACACCAATGTAGCACTGTCGCAAGGTCCTTGGTCCAGGGAACGGGCTGACAAAGGAGGAAAAGCCACCGATATAGACGGCCTGGTCACCGGGTCATCGGATTGCCTGCATGGGTGGGGTGAGTTACTGATAAAACATCAATACGTATTTCACGTACGCTGTCTGTCCTCCCATCGAGTCCGACGTCTCCTTGATACTTCCCTCCATCGACAGTGACCATTCACGCATGACGAGCGAACCGTCGTATTGAACGGAACCCCGCTAAGTCAGCTCTTCGCAGAGGGAAAGCAAGGCTGGTCTGGGTACATGCGTGTGTCAGACTGGCGCTTATTGGTCCGTTTATCTTGACAAGTCATCTCAGGTATGTGGAATGGGGGGAATATCCCGATAAGAAAGCGATTGCGAGGAACGTTCCAGGCCACTAAAATATACTCTCAAGGATCATGACAAGGATCTCACTGCACGCCGCAAGCACCCTCGTGAGCCGCTGAGTTGATTTTATGTAGTACGTTATACACCACACGAGAACTTTTGTGGAGAAACGATCTAAATCTGTATCATTGTATGTATCCAAGACCCTATGCAAACCCTCTGGTGGGTATGCATTTCTATGTCAGCTGCGCCCTCTCGATGTACGAGGTTATGATGCTCTTGTTCTATACTTTGACCAACATCCACCTCTCTCCCTCCCTTGCTGAGACCCCTTCTAAATCAGTGAACCCTGTTCTGGAATACAACGCACGACCAGCGATGTTGTCGTCGTAGACGAGCAAAACCACCACTTTCTCAAAGTCCCCACTGTTTTCACTTGAGAACTTGGGGTCGACATTTATTCGTGCCCATTCCAAGCACGCGTTTACCAATTCGGCTCCAACACCTTTGCCCCTATGCGCAGGGTGTACCCACATCGCATACAGACCATATATCTCCCAATTGTCACCCACTCCAGCTTCTTTGAATGGGTCCAGGACGGAAGGGGATGTCATGAGGACCGAAGGCCCTACTATACAAGCCGTCCCTATCCACTCATCTGTCTCCCCCGCATCCTTTTCGACAAGGCTGCGTGCATGCGAGGTTGAGGCATCCATGACGGAAGCGACAAACGTCCGCTTGGAAGACGAATCGAGTCGCTCTCGCCAGACATCCTCTGAGAAAGCCACTTCGCGTGCATAAGTGGAAATGAAGGCGTGTGGGTCGATTTGGAGCGAAGCGAGTCTGAGCGTTTTGTATGCGCCGATCTGGGATGGGGAGATGGGCGGTTCGATGGGAAATACGGTGTACGTCTGCATCGTCGTCGCGGTTGAGTCGAGTGATATTTCAGCACGTCCTAGTACAGGTAGTTCTTCGCGATTAGCGCCCTCATCACGATGATGGACCCAAAGATGGTATAGACCGAGTCACTATGACTCAAACTCGTGATCGAACGTTAAATAGGAGTCAGTTCGACATCGAAGAATTCGAACCGCCTCACTAGTTCCCTTGGACATGGGTCCCACCAGATGCTGGCCGTGTGGACGATTGAGATGATGGGAATTCCGGGAAAGAAATGAATCGAGTTCCGGCATCTGAATCCGGCCACTTGGGCTAATAAGTTCAAGATCGGCAACTCCCGATGAGACATCCGTGCAAGGTTGCATGTCCACTACATCTTGGTCAAGGGAAACATCCGTCACTGGCACAGGTGCGAATCGCAAACAAGCGGCGCGGCATACAAAAAAAGCGGTGGAAATTAACTGGGCAGATTTTTCGCCATAGGGATGAGCTTATCCACGCCCCTTGGGGTGAGGGCGCCCATGATGTACATCTTCGACAGAATGCAACGTACTCCAATGGGTTCTCGATCCAGTAGATGCATGTATCGTCTGTATTGGTGCCTTGGAGGTGTGGAGAAAGCTTCTGATATTGACCTTCTTTATGTAGGAGTGCTATCATCTCCCCCCTGGATAAATCCGCTATAACCCACGACGGATTCATCGAATTGAGGGGCTGGTCCTACAGTGGTGGCGGTAACTGGGTCGAAAGGGTAGAGGTTTCTCCCGACGGGTGCGTGTTTTTTTTCGCAAGAATTTCTTTGCCATCGTGCTAATATCATTATCCCTAGCGGCCACGTTTGGTACACTGTTGACTAAGATGATAAGACGGAGGAGGTAGGGTGTGAGCGTCTTGATCCTTCTTTCGATTCTCAGGGTACTCGCACTCTTGGGGCTATCATCATGCCTGGCGACTCTGGAAGATCGAAGTGCCTGTCGAAGCTGAAAGTTTGCTTGAGTTCTGTGTTCGCACATGGGATTCTTCGAACAATACGGGGCCTGCCTCTGTTCGCTCTGCGTGAACATACACTGTATATTTGCAGTGTGTTATTGCAAGCCTGTAACAGAAGTTGGGACCTCCACGTCACGTCTTCGTGCCATCGGATCAAAATCTATTGCGTCAGTAGGGCAAGGGCTGCAACGAGAAAGAGGCTCGACGAATCGTCACTGGTCAGCGAGAGGTGAAGGAATAGAGCCATTGTCCAGGCTACTGGAATATGCTCTCGAGGATCACGACAAGGAACGACTGCACGCCGCAAGCACCCTCGTAAGCCATTGAATCAATTCTATGTAGTACGTTTTACACCACACGAGAACTTTCGTGGAGATGCGATCTACATGATCTGTAGCATCGTATGTATCCGAGACCTTATAGAAATCCTTTGTATGTAAGTGTCCTCTTGATGTACGAGGTTATGATGCTCTTGTACTATTCTTTGACTAACATCCATCTCTGTCCCTCTCTTCCAGAGACCCCTTCTAAATCAGTGAACCCTGTTCTGGAATACAACGCACGGCCAACGACGTTGTTCTCGAAGACGAGCAAAACCACCACTTTCTCAAAGTCCCCACCGTTCTCACTTGAAAACTTGGCGTCGGCATTTGTTCGCGCCCATTCCAAGCACGCGTTTACCAGTTCGACGCCAACACCCTTGCCCCTATGCGCAGGGTGTACCCACATCGCATACAGGTAATATATCTCCCAATTGTCACCCACTCCGGCTTCTTTGAGTGGGGCCAGGACGGAAGGGGACATCATGAGGCCCGAGGGTCCTACTATACAAGCCGTCCCTATCCACTCGCCTGTCTCCCTCGCATCCTTTTCGACGAGGTTGCGTGCATGCGAGGTTGAGGCATCCATCACGGAAGCGACAAACATCCGCTGGAAAGACGAATCGAGTCGCTGTCGCCAGATGTCCTCTGAGGGAGCTACCTCGCGTGCATAGGTGGAAATGAAGGCATGCGGGTCATTTTGGAGCGAAGCGAGTCTGAGCGATTTGTATGCAGCGAGCTGGGATGGGGAGACGGGCGGTTCGATGGGGTATATGGTGTACGTCTCCATCGTCGTTGCGGTTGAGTCAAGTGGTGGTTCACCACATCCTGGTATTAGTAGTCGTCGCTATGAACACCCTCGTTGTGACGATGGACCCAAAGATAGGACCGAGCCACCGCCATGGTATGACTCCGAGTGGACCTAGATGAGAAACTGGTAATAGCTGGTAACAACCGGTCCGTACCTGTACCCTACCACTCGGGACCATTGTAACCACCTTGGATTGCAGTATATCCGAACGTTGAATAGGATGCCGGTCGTCACGACGTCGAGGAATTCAATCCGCTCTCACTGGTACTCTTGCCAGATATGGGTCCTGCCAGATGCTGGTCGCGTGAACGGTTGAGATGATTGGAATTCCGGGAATGAAATGAATCGGGTTCCGCGTCGAATCCGGTCGATGAGTCCAAGAAACCTGTGTAATCTCGGTTGAGGGAAACATCCGTAGGCATTGAAACGGAGCGGGGGGCGATGTCACATCAATCCGGCGTAGCCGCCAGCACTTGTTCCGATAAGCACTGGGGATGGGGATGTTTTCGGAAGATACAACGCTCAAAATCATCAGGTTGCGCAGTGTCCAGTGGAGTGCATATTTGATTGCATATTACAACCTTTGAGTACCGGGGTGTTCAATACAGTGCCTACAACTCCAAGTCCTCCGATCGGTATCTCGCATTGGAGGTGTGGAAGCGAACAGAGCCCCCCGTGAAAAGCTTGAAAAATTCACAAGCTTCTGGAGATCCTTCCAATATTGCTACAATCCTCTTGTGCAAGCCGATCGTCGTATTTGTCAATTCACCATATGTTTCCGACTTTGATTTCTTCATGCGAGCAGCTAGCACGGATATCTGGTTCGTCGTCTCACCTACTCGCTCTTCCTTGTAGAATGATAATACATCACTAAATTAAGTCATAAAAAGTGTCAACCAGAGACAGGACAAGGTACACTTGAGGTTGTGTATGAACAACGTGATCTCCGGGATTGCCTGAATGTAGTCATTCAGCGGTCGTGGGAACACCATGAATCCGTAAGCTTCTCCGACACCAGACATGATTCGCTGATAAGTGGGATACTGTTGTGCAGCGCTCGAGATCTACTCACCATCGTCAGTGATATGTTCTCGAAGGTGATTCGACGGCGATACCTTCATAGATCTCGTTTCGTACTCCAGTATATTGGCAGTGACAAAGTTCAACGTCGATGTGATGATCAAATGAGAGGCAACTGGTTGATACAGGTCCGAGGCTCGACGGATGATATCTGAAAATGCATTCAGAACGTGACTCCCTTGCGGTTCCCTCTTAATGAATCGTTCATTGAACAGATAGATGTTGAGCATCTCTACTATGAAATGCTTGGCCGTGTCATCCACAAAGGTGGCACACGAGGTGTAGAGTGCGATCCATATTTGGGTCGGACGGTGGGGGAGATGTGCCCCAGCGGTTGTTGCATAAACGACCCCGTCTCGCAAATACGTCCGCACAGACGCATCGCCGTC